>PVLD010017425.1:0-41935 GCA_004027595.1 Dinomys branickii | reverse complement strand
TATTTATTCTTTCGAAGAACCAACTCTTTGATTCACTAATTTTTTGTAGAGTTTTCTTCATCTCAATTGCATTAATTTCTGCCCTGAGTTTTATAATCTCCTCCCTTCTTTGGGCTCTTGGTTTGGCTTGTTGCTCTTTTTCTAAGAGTTTGAGGTGTATCATTAGGTTATTTATTTGCTCTCTTTCTATTTTCTTTGTGTATGGTTTCATTGCTATAAATTTCCCTCTGAGGACTGCTTTCATTGCATCCCACAGATTCCGGTAGGTTGTACTTGTGTTTTCATTTATTTGTAGGTAATTTTTAATTTCTTCTTTAACTTCTTGTGTGACCCATTGATTATTCAGGAGGTTGTTGTCTAATTTCCATGTGTTTATGTAGTTTTTGGAGTTCTCTTTGTCATTAATTTTCAATTTTATTGCACTGTGGTCCGATAATATGCATGGGATAATTTCAGTTCTTTTGCATTCAGGTAGATATGCTCTATGGGCTAGAATGTGGTCTATTTTGGAGAAAGACCCGTGTGCAGCTGAGAAAAATGTGTATTCTGAACACTCTGTATACATCTACTAAGTCCATTTGTTCACACTTTTGGTTCAGGTATGTTATTTCTTTGCTGAGTTTCTGTCCGGTTGACCTGTCTCTTTGTGTCAGAGGGGTGTTTAGGTCCCCTATTACAGTAGTGTTATTAGTTATTTGATTTTTTACGTCTGTTAAGATCTGACTTGTAAAGTTAGGTGCTCCATGGTTTGCTGCATAAATGTTTAGGGTTGTTACCTCTTCCTCTTGCAGCTTTCCCCTAAGTAGTATGTAATGGCCTTCTTTATCTCTTTTGATTGTTTTTGGTTTGAATTTTACATTGTTTGCAAACATAATACCTACCCCTGCTTTTTTCTGGGGACCTGTTGCATGCAGAATTGTGCTCCAACCGTTAACTTTCAACCTGTGGATTTCCTTTTGAGTAAAATGTGTTTCCTGTCTACAGCATATCATTGGATTGTGTTCCTTAATCCACTCTTCCAATCTTTTCCTTCTGACTTTTGAGTTGAGGCCATTTACATTAATGGTTATCATGGTTATATGTTGGCTTATTCTAGTCATGTTATTTACTTGTTGTTTTCCTTCTTTTGCTGAGTGTTTACTTGCTTGTTCTGTTTAGGGAGTTATTTCTTTTGTTTTTCTTGGAATTGTGGTCTCTTTTTTCTCTGTCTAGAATATCTTTTAGTGCTGTTTGCAATGCTGATTTGGCACTCATGAAGTCCTTCAGTTGTTCTTTGTTGTGGAAATATTTTATTTCTCCACTGAATTTGAGGGATAGTTTTGCAGGATACATCAGTCTGGGTTGGAAGTTGTTTTGTCTTAGAATCTGTAATATCTCGCTCCAAGCTCTTCTTGATTTCATGGTTTCCGTTGAGAAGTCTGCTGTGATTCTGATGGGCTTTCCTTTCTAGGTGATCTGTTTCATTTCTCTAGCAGCTTTTAATATTGTGTTCTTTTGCTGGATATCTTGGATCTTGACTATTATATGCCTGTGTGTGTTTTTCTTTGGGTTATGGATCGTTGGGGTTCTATATGCCTCGATTAACTGAACTTCAGTATCTTTTACCTTGTTTGGGAAATTTTCTGCTATTATTTCAGCAAATACTCTTTTTATATCATTTTTTTTTTCCGGGACCGGGGATCGAACTCAGGGCCCTAGTGCTCAGCGGCAAGCACTTAGCCCACTGAGCTGTACCTCCAGCCCCTTTTTATATCATTTTTGTGGTCTCCTGCTCTTTCACTCACTCCTATAACTCGAATATTGTTATGCTTTGCCTCATCTTGCAGCTGTTGGATTGACTTTTCTTGTGTCTTTGATGATATCATGAGATTCTTCCTTTCATGCTCATAAGCTGCCATGCTGTCTTCTGGTTCTGAAATTCTATCTTCAATTTCATTTAAGTGGTTTTGCAAACTTTCAGTGTAAGTTTTCAAATCCTGGCATTCTCTTTGGACCTGTTTCAGTCTTCATAATTCATTCCTAAATTGCTCTTGTAACTTTTCCATTTGTTTCCTATTTTCTTCTATTCTTTTATCTATTTCTCCTCTATGTGTATGGAACATTTCTTCCATTATTGTTTTCAGCTCGTTTTTTGTCTGAGAGATCATTGCAGGTATGTGGCTTATTTCTGCTTTAAGCTCTTTTATGGCCTGTTGGAGTTGTTTCATTTCCTATGCAATCGTTTCATGACTTGCAGGTATGTGGCTTCCTGGTTCCCCTGTATCCTCACATTCAAAACTTGTTCTGGGTGGGGTTGAGTTTTGAGACTGCATTTTGTTCCTGTTTTCCCATTTTTGGGTATCAGTTTCAAAATGTGGAGCTATAAGTTCCCCAGGCAGTTCAGCAGGCAAAGGTCTGCTGCAGAGGCTGCTCCAATGATTCCTTCTCTTTGGGAGAATGTCCCTTAAGCTGTCTGCTGAGATTTCTGCTTCTACTCCCTACTCCGAGACCTGGCTGGGGCGCATATACAGCTCGCCGCCCCAGGGACCTTACAGGCAGGGGGCTCCTCAGGTGTTCCTCCCTGGGCGGAGCTCCTCCCCCACTCACAAATCCCGTCAGGGTGCCCAGCCATCTCTTCCAACCCGGGGATCCTGCAGTCAGTAAAGCTGCTCGGATGTCCCTTGCTGGGCGGAGCTTCTTCCTGACTCAAAAAAACCGGTCAGGGCACCCAATCAACTCCCCCTGGGATCGTGCAAGCAGGAATGCCGCTGAGATGTATCTCCCTGGGTCGAGCTTCTTCCCGACTCGGAAATCGTGCTGTGGTGTTTACTCGGCTCACCTGTTCTGAGGATCTGTGCCGGTAGGAGATCCTGGTGCTCCCTGGCGCTTCTCCGCCTCCTCGGCTTTCTCACAGGAGCTGCCGACCGCAGCTCCCACAGTTCCCGCGGCACTGGCCGCGGGGGCGGGGCTCTGAGCGGGATCCCGGACCGCTGCCAAGATTGGTGCAGTCTGCCTGAGGAGCGCGTTTTCCGAGTTTGCTCTGCTCCGCTGCCTCCAACAATTCCTGGCTACAGCAGCCTCCAAGCCAATCGGGTTCCGGAGCTGGGAGGGTCCGCCCCGCCACAATTGCTCTCAGTTGTACGCGGATTCAGTGGAGCTGTGGCCCAAGCGCAGCGCCGATCGCCTCGGGCGCCCAGTTCTCAGGACCCGCTCACTTCTCACCGCGGCTTATCCAGCCGACCTTTTAATGCTCAGGCCACAGAGAGCAACACGATCAGATGGAATTTTGCATCCGCGGACCCGGCACCCGTGCGCAAAGGATCGGTCTCTGGGAGAGTTTCCCTCTGCTGCTCACCTGGTCACCATTTTCCCAGAAGTCCTCTCAGGCTTATTCTTCTTGATGACAGAGTAGTACTCCACTGCTTAAAAAACAACCCCACATCTTCTTTATTTATTCCTCAGCTGATGGGCATTTAGGCTGTGTCAAAGACTTAGCTATTAAAAAACTATGCTGCTATAGACATGGGTGTATATATAGTGCTCCGGTATGATGCTTTGAATTCCTTCAGGAGGTTACCGAGAAAGGGAATAACTGAGTCAAATGGGACCTTTATTCCAGGAGGACTGCTTGAATCCACTTTTCTCTGCAAATAGAACAACTATTCCTGCTTTCTTCTGGGTTCCTGTCACATGGAGTATTGTTTTCTATCCTTTGACTTTTAGTCTGTGAATTTCTTTTTGAATTGAATGTGTTTCATGTATGAAGTATATTGTTGGATCTTGCTTTTTGATCCATGCTGCCAGTCTGTTTCTTTTGATTGGTGCATTGAGACCATTAACACTGACGATTATAACTGATATCTATTGACTTATCCTTGTCATGTTATTTTCCTGCTATTGCCTCCCTCCTCCCCCATTTAATTGTTGGCCTTTCCTGGGTTATTTATTCTGTTGAGGTTATGGAGTTGTAATCTTTGTTGTCTCTTTCTAGACTGTCCTTGAAAATATTTTGGGGTACTGGTTTGGTGTTCATGAATTTCCTCAGGTGTTCTTTATCATGGAAGTATCATTTCTCCATCAATTTTGAAAGATAGTTTTGTGGAGTACATCAATCTGAGTTGGAGGTTTTTCTTTTAGAGTTTGTAATACTCCAAGATCTCCTTGACTTGAGAGTTTGTGTTGAGAAGTGTGCTGTAATTCTGATGGGCTTTCCTTTACAGGTGATTTGTTTCTTTTCTCTAACAGCTTTTAATATTCTGTTCTTGTGTTGAATTTTTTGACTGTTGAGTTTTATATATGCTTTGCTATAGTTTTTTTGATCATAGCTAATTGGGGTTCTATATGCCTCACTTACTGTATGTCAAATTCCTTTTCCTGCCTGGGATGTTTTCTCCAGGATATCTGTGAGCAATTTTTGGTGTCATTTGTGCTATCTCCTGCTTTTTTGGACTCTGATCAATCTTTTGTTATTCTTCTTTGTATCATCTAGTAGCTGCTGGATTGATTTTTCATGGTTCCTTGCTTTTTTAAAGAAATCTTTCTTTTTATGATCACTAACTGCAATCTTGTCTTCTATATCTGAGACTGTGTCCTCACATTGGGTCATTCTGCTGCATATACTTTCAAAGGAATTTTTGTTCCCTTGGATATCTGTTTGAATCTGCTTCATGAATTCTATTTCTTTCCTATGTTTGGCATTCATGGTTTCCATCATTTTCCTAAGCTCTTCTTATTTTTTTTAATCTGTATTTGCTCTAGAGTCACTGAGCATGTCTTTTATTGTGGTTGCATCTTACTTAAGTGTCTTCTCATTTTCTATTTGCTAAGTTTAGTTCTTAGGTTGATGCTTATAAATTGCTTATAGTGAATAGCTTTGTAACTAGTATTTAGAAGCCTTAGGAGGTGAGTACTTCTCAGAGGTATCTTTCAGGTGTAGCTAGCTTCCTACCTCTTCAACTTTTTGGGGATGAAAATTGTTGCCTACTTATCCCTGCCCCTGGTTCTTTTGCACTGACCTATAATATATTTTTATGATACTTAGGCAATCTCACTGAGCCTGAATCTTTATTTCCACTGAAGTTGAGGCTGCTTTCTGGCCATTAGGCTGGTTCAGCAATCCATGTGCCTGTTGCTGGCTGAAATTTGACCTGGAGTCTCTAGATGGAGCCAGCAATTGCTCTGAGTTCCAAGCTCAGTTAGCCTCTCTCCAAGATGGCTACTGACCAATCACCCTCTACTATAAGACATCTGAACCCAAATAACTCACCAGCCACTGATGCCCACTGCATCCACTGCTTCATTCCACTGGTGTATTTCTCTGTGGAGTCCCCTGGGGTTACCAGTAACCCTCATGCATCTGTAGGTTTAAGTTTTGTCCCTCCCATACTGTGAGTCCAGCCTCAGGAATAAAGCATTGCCTGCCACCTTCTTTTTCACTGAAATATCTCTTTTCATTCACCTGCTAGGCTTCAATTCTCAGTTCAGATCCTTCCCATGTCTCACCTTCCTCTATTCCTCACATTGCTATATTCGAGTGTCTAGCCACCAAATCTCAGATGGGCTCTTTCTCAGCTCCTCACCACTCTGCCATCTTCCTGAAAGTCTCAAACAGTATACCGTTTTCTTGTTTAAAGCTTTTTTGGGGGTCAGACTTTGGGTCAAGATTGGTTATGCTAGATTAATGAAATGAAGTGGGTCACATTTAATCTTTTTATATGCTCTGAAAAAAATGTAGTCTGGGAATTATCTGCTCCTTAAAGCATTTGGACATATAGCTATAAAATATTTTAACTGAGACCTGTTACAGAAAGTGATTATTTGATAACTTTCTCAATTTCTTCTGTGCTTATTGACCTCTTCAGGCTAATAATACTGTGATCACTTTTGGAAGATTACATTTCCCTTTCCTCTATTTTTCCTTCTATCTATGATACTTTATTATTTAATGTATTAGATTTGTGTCAGTTGTGATGTTATTATGAGTTACACTTTAATAAGTATAGAATGATCCACAGTCTAATTTCATGACTTTTGCCTTGACTTCTTTATATGCTGATGATTATATGACTTCCCTGCTCCCCCGTGTCTTTCATTTTTCCATCCTTACCTCCTTCCATCACTTTCTTCCTTGCTTTCTTGTTTTCGTCCCCTTCTCTCACCTCTGATATTGTTCTGACACAGCAGTAACCAGTTTATTAAAGTCTAAGAGGCACTGGGGCAGCAGTCATGAGTACCTTTATTTCTCTTAGATCACTGCCTTCTAGTGTGTCTTGCATATTTCCCTTCCCTAGTTCCTGATGTAGTTTTGCACTGAAATGTCTGTTCTAGTCTGAAGTAAATGCTAATGTCTCTTCCATTTAACAGTCCATGCCTCCAGTTTAGGAAGTTGATGAGACAGGTAGTGTTTGTTTTCTTGGTCCCTATTTCTCCCACTTACCTCTTTATACTGTAACTCTTCTGTAATGAGCATGTAAGCATGTGTGTGTGTAGGAGAAGCAATAAGAGAATGATGTAAAAATCTCCAAAATTAGAAAGAAATGACCTTGTGTTGTAGTAGTCCCTTGATTAACTTCATCCAGCCTTAAATAACTTCTGTGTGATAAAATCCTGTGTTAGTCAGGGTTCTCCAAAGACCTAGAACCAATCATGTGGATGTGGGTCTGTGGGGAGAGAAAGAGAGAGAGATTGAGACAGATTGAGACAGAGAGAGAAGGGGGGAAAGAGAGAGAGAGAGAGAGGGGGGGGGAGAGAATGGAATGGAGAGACCACACTCTGCAGGGCAGGCTGGTAGGCAGGAGAGCCAGGGACAACTAGCACTGCATTGAACTCGAAGGCAGCTGCCTACAGGATTCATTTTCCTTGAAGGAGGTTAGGTTTTTCTTTTTTCCTTTCTTATGGCCTCAGCCAATTGGACAAGAGGCTCCTATATTCTAGAGACCAATATGCTTTGTTCAAAGTGTTTTGATTTAAATGCTAATCTCATGTAGAAATATCTTCATAGAAATATCAAGAGTAACATTTGGCCAAATACCTAGGTACCTGTAGCTCTTCCAAATCAATATATGAAATTGATCATTAAAGAGCTCAAGTGTCATCCCATTATTCCTTCCCTAATCATACTTCTCTCTGGTTCCCTTATTCCAGCAAGCTATGATCTTCGGAGGGGTATCTCTGAGGCATCTCCAGCCTCCAAAGAGTATCTTTCTTGCTCTGTGTTAGAAATCTGTCTAGTATGCACCAGGTGCTGTGATGATTATTATGACTACATTTCTCAAGTCCAGGTGAATCTCCTCAACTCTGTTTATGATGCTGACTGGTCCCCTGGTAGGCTACAAAGGGAGATGAAAAGGCAGGACTGGGGAAGACTCCTCTTCCCTGCTTGCTGTTCCTCTCAGCATCACTCCTCTCCCCTGCTTCCAGCTTCTCTGACATTCTAGAACTCAGAACTGCAGGCAGTGCCTTTGCTCATAGATCTGTGCCAGATCATGGACTTCTCTGAAATTCTAAGTCCCAGTCATAGTAACTTCCCCTGCACTGCCCAGCCCTAGGCATGAAATTACTTCAAACAGTTACTGTATCTGAGATATCTCAGTAATGCTCTGTTGTGCATTGCGTCCACCAACTCTAGTGTTGAAGTTGCCTGTGAGGGTTCTTTCTCTTTATCAGGTCCTGGGAGCTGCAGGTGTGATATATATATATATATATATATATATATATATATATTGGATTGATGTGTCCCCCTAAAGCCTGTGTGTTAAAGCCTTACTTCCCAGAGAGGTGTTATTGGTGGTAGTGTAGAAATTTCAAAAGTTTTGGCATGTTTTAGGTTTTTGGCGATGTGC
Organism: Dinomys branickii; assembly: GCA_004027595.1. Taxonomy (NCBI): domain Eukaryota; kingdom Metazoa; phylum Chordata; class Mammalia; order Rodentia; family Dinomyidae; genus Dinomys; species Dinomys branickii. Next base: position 34,115 of record PVLD010017425.1, on the reverse strand, counting down.
CTCTGAAGGAGACTGGAGAGTACTGGTGTCTTTTTCTCTCTTATCCTGAGCCATGAGCTGAATGCTTCATACTATCGTGTACATCAACCATCACATGCCACCACAAGACCGGAGCAATGAGCCAACTAATAATGTGTTTAAACTTTGAAAACTGTGGCCTCCACATAGACCTTTTCTTCTTATAGATTTATTGGATATAGGTATTCGTTCCAGTGATGAGGTCTTTCTCACAGTAATGTGAAGCAGAATAACACAGGATATCTAACACTTGACTGGTCCTTCATGGTTGTTGTCTGGGGCAAGAGGGGAAATGGCAGTATTGCTGTGGGGTTCAGGATGTGGTGCTCTTGATAGGATCAGTCTAAGAAGAAGAGAGGAGAGGAAGAAATAGCTCTGCAGGTAGAGGAAGTAAGTATGTAACCCTGTGCGCACCACGAGTTTCCTAAGATGCCCTGCTTTGAAGTAAATGATAGTTAGGGAGTCACAGCTGCACTGTGTAGATAGTTGCCTCCTTGTGAGTGCTATCAAGCTGTACAGGGTCTCGCTTTGCACTTCAGGCTGGCCTTGAGCTCACTTTGTAGCCAAGGCTGGTCATGAACTCACAGCAACCCTTCTGCCTCAGCCTCCTGAGTACTGGGATTACAGGCATGTGCCACCACACCCTCGGTTTTTTTTATTTTTCAGCCATCAACTTTGGAATTCTTGTCAGAGAATGTTCCCTGGGTTTGCTATCTCTTATCCGTGCTTGTAAATTAAAATATGATAAAGAAAGCAGAATGAGACATAGAAAGCAAAGTATTTTTACAAAATTAAAACACTGTAGACAGGTCATCTTGCACAGGAGAGTGTGGGTTGCTGGGAAAAGTGCATAGTTCTGAGAACCTTTGTTCTGCAAAGTGGTGTAAAGGCCACCGTTTGGGACTTGATCTTTTTCTGCTTCTGTTGTTCTCTTCTAGTATCTTTTCTCAGCTTCTTCCTCTTGCCAGGCTTCAACAGCTCCTGGAATTCAATACTTATTATGCATTGAAGTAGAAACAGATGTGCAGTGAGGAAGGGCTGTCTTTTAGAAATTATTGCTTCAGTTTAGAAGAGATTTGAAAAAGTGGGGTATTTTGTTTTTGGATCCACAGATACAGGCACCTGATGGTTTTAGGGCCTCAGAATGGCTTTGCCTGAATTGTACCAACCAAACTTCTAAATGATTGAACTAAAAAGAAGGCTGCAGTATATCCACTAGTGGAAAATATATTCTCAAAGCAATTATTACATGATTCTACGGAAATATTTGTTCAATTGGTTATTTGCAATATTATGAAAGTGATGATCTTAGCAAGGAAAAGAAAGGATGCAAGCTGATACACACAGCAAAAGGGGCCTCGCAACTTGGAAAAGCGTTAACAGAGTGGAACCAAGATAAGAAACCAATAAGGTGAAATAATTGCCATGGTTAGTGGAATACCTACATTCAACTTCTTTTTCCTGTGACTGCCCATTTGTGATTTTGTATATTCATTTGTTCTCTGAAAAAATATCTTTCTGAACCAAAACAACTGCTACAATTAGAATATTAACTGGAAATGACTAGTTAATATTAAGGGTCAAGGACAAATAAATGATCCGTGGATTTAATCTTAACAAGGCAAATCCTGAAGCACTGATATTTAATATATATCATGGTTTAGATGTAAAATGCTCCTTATCTTCCATCAAAATATCATGTGTTCAGAGATAGGGCTTTCAGAAGGTGATAGTATTGTGGGGGAGCTATACTTATCAGTGGATTAATTATTGTTGAATTTATAATTGGCTGTATGGTTAGGAAGAGAGGCTAAGTTGGAGAAGGTGAGCCACTGGGCACATATTTGGTTGTTTAGGTTTACTCTGATTCTTCTCTTTCTGTGCCTCCGGCTGCTATGTCTTACCTCCCCCACGCACTTTCACCATGCCATGTCCGCCTTGGAGTTAGCTCACCATGGACTGACTCCCCTGAAACTGTGAACCAAATTAAACCTCTTCTCCTTGTGTCACGGATGTCAGATATTTGTCCCAGGGACAAGAATGTTACTAACATATATGGGGATTTAAAATTCAATTGGAATGACGAAGACTTTTACTGGAGTGGGAGTAGCCAAGTGACTATTTTTGAACTCTTCCCTTTGATATTATTGGTAATGAGTATTAATGTCCATTGTGTATTATTGAACATTTGTGAAGGTTTCCCTACCTGCAGAGGAAAAATAATACTATATAGTCATTATATCCTCTAAAATAGAAGTCAGCCCACTACATAACATAGTCAGTGGGTTGGCTGCCTGTTTTTGGAACTGAGGGTGTACTACAGCACACCCACATGCATTTGTTTATGTGTGATCTAAGAGGGCTTAATGCTGTAGGAAGTTAGGAAGTAATACCTACACAAGGAAATCAATAACAAAGAATACAAAAGAGTAGATCCAAAAGGGCTAGGTTACTGCACTGAGTTTAAAATGCTGCAGCACCACAGAGAAGGAATCAGAGGATCACTGGAGGAAGACTGGTCTGGCAGCAATAGGGAGCACGGATAGGTGAGAGAGGGGATGCGACTCAGAAGGCTGTTACAACTGGATAGGCTGAGGCAGGGATGACTGGAGTGATGCTGGGTCCTGTGTGGTCACAGTGTATTTCACAGCAGCACTGGGGACTGCTCAGGCCAGGTCTACAGGATCAAATGAACATGGCGTCATTACTTAGAGAAAAATCAAACTACAGCTAATACTGGTACAGACTAATAGTAGGAAAAATGAACAAAGTTTGATGTCCAAATAGGAAAGTGGGGTGCTTTTAAAGCTGTGTGATGAAGTCAGGGTCAGTGTTTAGAGCTTTGATTTGAACTGGACTGCATAGGCAAAGGCCAGATAGTATGAGCTGTTGTTATCAAAGACACTGACATAAGTGGACATGTGTAGGAACATGGAAATGTGTGAAAGACACTGAGACTGTTATTAATGCTGCTGTCACTGTAGAGAAACATTCCAATCTCTTTTCCTTGATTAGGAGAAATTTGGGGTGGTCTAGAAAACCTCCAAGGTTGTGTCTGATGGAGGTGGCCAGGATCCAAATAAAGCTAATAACTACTGCAGAAGCCAGATTAAGAGACAGGTGTGGTCAAGATGGCCATCAGAGGTGCCTGATGGAGTGCCAGTGGCAGTTTAGAAAGGTGGCCTAAGCCTGAATCCCAAACCTTCCACTATAAACACATAGGAATGCCAGACAAAAATAATTGGAATTCATAGTTTCAATCATAAGGAGGTAAGGAGGAAATGACAGGCATCAGAAATGAAGAAGTAACTAAGAGTTTTAGAATACAGAGGTTGTCTTGTCTCAGATGTACATAAAGACCAGGATGGATGCCTCTGTCTTGGTATTTATGAGCTCAGCCGAAATGATGTGTTGTAAGTGGATCTTTCCGTAAAGCAAAGATGCTCCAAGAAATGTACACTTAAAGCAAGAGGTGACTAGAAAACAGTACCAGTGCTGGGAGATGAAGAGGAAATGATCTCTTTTGGTCTGAGCTGTGGCTTAGAAAAATTATATTCAGCGGCTAATATAACTCACACCTGTGTCTCTCACAGTTTGAGATTCCTAAATGTTTGGTGACTCAGAAATCCCTAGCTAAAAATAATTATATCTCATCACTGTGTATTGATACCCTTAGGGGGCTTAGGAACAGAAATTCAAAACCATTCTGAAAATACACTCTCATGACCAGGCTCACAGGTTTCTCACAGAAAAAACAACACACTTGAAATATTATTTCATCATCAGAGTTATAAATCATGTGGTAAAATAATACAGAAAAAGCAGGAAGGGGGAGAGAGGGGGGGAGGGAGAGAGAGAGAGAGAGAGAGAGAGAGAGAGAGAGAGAGAGAGAGGGAGAGAGGGAGAGAGAGAGAGAGAAAAGAGATGGAGAGAGGGAGAGTACAAGCACAATGCAGAGTGGTTAGGATCACTGACCTCCATGAAATAATCTGAATTAGAATATAAAATAACTGTTTGCAAAAAACCCAACATATGTAAGTAACATATGACTCTGAAAAGATTTTTTTTTTATAGAGAACCAAATCAAACTTCTGGAAGTGAGGTTCTAATCATTGAAATTAAAAAGTCTGGTGGGTTAAACATCTGATTTGTTGCCTTGAAGGTTATAATTATTGACCTGGAAGGCAGAGATGAGGAAATTACCCAGGGTGCAGTGCAGACAAATGTGGATAGAGAAATCTGAGAGGTGCCGGAGCTGAACTCAGGAGCTGAATGTAATGAGAAAATGCAGAATATATGTGTTTCATCTTGGGATATGGTAACAAAGTGCCAGAGACTGGGTTACTTGTGAACAGAAATTTATATCTTACAGTTGTGGAAGCTGCCAGGTGAAGGTAAAAATGTACAGTGAGGCCCCACCTCCTGGTTTATAGCTGGCCATTTCTTTGTATCCTCTTCTGGCAGAAAGCAGAGACAGAAAAAGTAAATCTTCCAGTCTTTTTGTAAGGGCACTAATCCCATTTTGGGACTCCACCCTCGTGATTGAATGAATCCCAAGTCTTCACCACTGAATAACATAATGGGGGTTAGTATTTCAACATATGAATTTTTAGGAGATATATTCAGTCCAAGGTAATTGTTATGGTTGATACATTGTGTCAACTTGGGGAGTCTACAGGTTTAGCTGAGTGACTCAGCAGGAATCCAGGGTGCTTACTTTGTATACATCCTGAGCCTGTGGAAGAGGAGGGCATGGAGATTGTGTGAGAGGTACATGCCCCCTGGGTGGTGGTAGGCTGTTTACAATGTAAGGAGAAAGAGGCTGCTTGCCTGTCATTCCTCCCTTTTGCTCTTGTGGTTTTTGCTGTGCTCTGCTGCCCTGAACAGTTTGCCCTCTGCCATGTGCCACTCTACCTCTGAACCAGCCAAGTATGGACTGAAATATCCACAAACTGTAAGCTAAATAAACCGTTCTTCTCTTCATTTTGGGTGTTGGGTATTTTGTCTCAGCAAAGAGAGAAAAGTAACCAAGACAGTAATATTTAACTGAATTCTAAAGAAAAGAATATACAAAAAATTGGAGAGAAAGTGTTTAAAGAAATAATGACTAAAATTTTCCCTAAGTTTACAAAAGATGTGAAATCTCTGTATTCAACAGTGTACATAATCATAAATAGGTTCAATAAAAAAATTATATAGGAATACTGTGGATGGACTATCAAGGAGAAGACCCTAAAAGCAGCTGGAAAAGCTGAGTGCAGTGGTGCACACCTATAATCCCAGCCCTCTGTGAAACTGAGGCAGGAGGATCAAAATTTCAGCCCAGCCTGGGCAACTTAGAGACTTACCAAGTCCATGTTTCAAAATATAAAACAATAGAAGGACTGAGAATGTAGTTCAGGGTGAAGGCCTTGGGCTTAATCCCCAGTGCCACAATCAATAAATGATAAATAAGAAGGGAGAAGAAGAGAAGGAGGGCAAGAAGGAGCGGGAGAAAGTAGAGAAGAATAAATTACTGTCAAAGGAATAAAATCTATAACACTGAAGTTTTCTCAATAGTAGATAACACACAGTGGTATTTTAAAATACTATTAAGGGGCTGGAGATATAGCTCAGTGGAATAAATGTCTGCCTGGCAAGTGCAAGGTCCTGAGTTTGATTCCTGGTACCGCAAAAAAAAAAAAAAAAAAAAAAAAAAAACCTAAAAAACTATTGAGAGCAAGTAAATGATCATAATAGAAGGGTGATCAACAATGACACTTGGCCTGAGAATGTCCTGGTTTTAGCACAGTAAGTTCCAACTTCGGGGAAATCTAACTGGTCATCCAAAATTCTACATGCAGTTCCGCTGTCATTAGAAGGTAAAAGTGGAAAAATGCTGTCAGGAAACGATGCAGGTGAGACACTGGCACACAACAAAGGCTGGAAAAGTTTATCTCTTGAAAAGCACTACTGAAAAACTACTGAAGGACAGTTTAGCAAAAAGAAAATGAACCTAGGTGGGAGGAGTAAGATGTTCCAAGCAACAGGGATAAAATAAGTTAGGGAACTATTGATCAATATAAATAAAGAGTGAAAAATAGTAATTACTATGATGATGAATTTGAAAAAGGAGGAAAGATAGAAAAATTTAATCGACAATGACAGCACATATTTGAAAGTATCATTGTGAAGGTAGGGCTATTATTTACCCTTTAGTAAATTAAAGCTCTCAAGTGCCCCTTCTTCTTCCTTTTCTTCCTGACTAGTTCAGTTCATCAGCTGTCAGGGCAAGATGCATATCCATACTGGGCAGCAGAAGCCAGCCATGGCGGCCCCGAGTGGGACGATGGAGCCCGAGCATGGAGGGGAAGGCGCCACGCAGGCATGAGCCTGCACCAGGGTCTCAGAGTGATGGTGGAGTGGAACGAGTATTTGCCCAGGGGCTTTTGCTGCTTGGCATGGAGTGTCAGAATCCAAGGAAGGCAAATCAAGCATTTACACAGTGAGTGGTGTGGTGCAGAGTGGCGGGGCTCCTGCAGGAGGAAGGTGTGCAACCGTCACTATGTGAGAAAGACATCTCAGCAGACTGCCTGGCTGGGTGTGAGGGCCCAGTCCACACGCAGGAGGTGGCGGCCACCTGGCATGGTGTCGTGGAGTCCTGGGGAGTGAGGGAAGAGTCCTACAGGAAGGAGGCAGGCAGGGAAGATTGGAAGTTGGTTATATAGAAGGATACTAATAAAATAAGGAAATATACTAAGGATGATAGGGAAATGCATATGTTGCAGGAGGGGGGTAGAGAGAGACAGAGAGATTGAGAGAGACAGAGAGAGAGAGAGACAGAGAGAGACAGAGACAGAGAGATTGAGAGAGAGAGAGAGACAGAGAGATTGAGAGAGACAGAGAGAGAGACAGAGAGAGAGAGAGAGACAGAGAGATTGAGAGAGACAGAGAGAGAGAGAGTAAAAAAGAGGTAAAACTGTAAAGACCACTGAGAAGGGTGGATTAGAATTAAAGGCATCTCTGTGGGCTTGAGCTTCTCCAGGTGGATAGATAGGCATGCGAATGTGTACATGTACCCCCTTTCCTTGAAAATAAGACCTATTTTTTTCGAAAAAAATCAGCCTTGAAAGCTAGAGCTCAAAAACCCATCAGCCTATCCTTGCCTCACACGCCAGCCATCACCTGCCATCACTGTCCTCTTGCTTGGTGGTTGCTCTGTGAGGCAGGTGAGCCAGGGATAGGTTGGTGGGGCTGGAATTTTTCACCTTTAGTTTTCAAGACTGATCATTTTCCAGCTAGGTCTTATTTTGGGGAGATAGTGTCTCCATGCCCATATTTACACTCATGATATTCTTCTTAGCTCACTGTGCTGCGATGGCCTGTTATGGTTTGTGTCTAAATGTCCCCCCAAAGCCACATGCAGTCATGGGGTGGACTTCTAGGATTTGTGATTGATTCATGGTCCAGTACTGGGATTGCGGGTGGAGTGCTATAGCCACCTTGGGGCAGGGAGTCTGCACACAATATAAGGGAGAGAAAGACGCTTGCTCGCTGGCCCCTCCCTTTTTGTTCTTGCTGCTTTTGCTGTTTTCTGCAGCCATGAACTGTTGCCCTCTGCCATGTGCCACCCTATCTTGGAGCCACCCGAGTATGGACTGAAACTTCCACAAACTGTGAATTAAATAAACGTTTCCTTCCTTAATTGTAGGTGTCAAGTATTTTGTCTGGGCTATGACAGAAAAGTAACCAAGACAGGGACAAATGGGATCATCAGAGTGTCATGTGGAAAATCCCTATTGTTTCACATAGAGCTATTGTTCAATATTGGTGTCCTTTAAACTCATATGCTATAGCAGAGTCCCCCCCAAGTGACAGCATTAAGTGGTCTGGCCTTTCAAGAAGCAATGAAGTCATGAGGGATCCACTTTTATACTTATTCATTCTAAAATTAAACAAACCAAACCAAACAGAAGAATTGTACAATGGAGTGGCCTGGTAGATGTGACCTTAGTCAAGGTAATATCGTCAGTGTCAGGACAAATAAAAATTATGTATCATCTGAACAAATGCAATGAAAATAACACATCCTCACCTCAAGAAATACCTGGTTTGTCAAAGACCCATTCTCATGCATAGATGTCAGAGAACCCAAGCTGAGGATCATATCACAAAATAACTAGCCTTTAATCATCAGCATGGTTAAGGTTGTAAAAGTCAAGGCAAGACAGAAGAATTGCTCTAGATTAAAAGAAAATGAAAAGAGATGACAGCAAAATGAAGCCCATAACTCCAAAAAAGAAACCTTTTGGCCATGAAGGACATTATTAGGACAATGGCAAATCATGTCTGAAGATTAGGATACGTATCTGAAGATTAGGTTGGTTACTTGATTTGGATGGTTTTATGAGATTCTGAAGTACTATTTATTGTCATTTTTGGCAGCAAACACTAAGACATGCAAGGGCAGGTGGAGGATGAACATCATGCTGGCAATTTATCTGCAGCGATTCCAGTTCTGGAACAAGTTTTTCATCTTATACTTGCAACTTTTTTGTGATTTTAAGATTGTTTCAAGGTAAAAAAAATGTTCTCTGAAAAACATTTTTTTTTCCTGGCAATATTGTGGACAAGATTTCCTAAGAAAACTCTCCCAGTCCAAGATATTTAAAATGCGGACTATAAAATAAGAGTCTGGCTGAGCAGGCAGTAAAAAGTAGAAGAAATCCTAGACCGGGATGTCATGAAGGCAGCTTGCCCAGGACGAGGCAAGCTGTGGAGCTCTGTTCTCCTTCAGATGCCCGTGTACCCTGGAGCCTCAGCTTTCCACGGAGAGGATGGAAAGAGAAAGAAAGAGCTCAGTGTCCCAGAAAGGTGAGAATCTGACTAGAGGCTTGAGTTGGCTATTCCGCAGCTAAGAAGACTGGGCTCTTTGGGTTTTGCAAAAAACAAAGCTCATTTAAAAAACCTCTTGAGAATTCTTAATCAGCAGCCTTCCCTCCATGGTTTGCTGCTAAAATTCAAAGTGTCTGTGTAATCTAAAAACTCCACACTTCGCTTTATGTTTAGGTTAATCCTGGTGCAGTGTTATGTCTTTAGTTAAGTTTTCTAGAACACAGATCCTGAGGCCAAGTTCTCCCTGCACTGGTCATTGCTTCATGATGAAGAATGCAAGGACCCAAAAGATGCTCTGTATATGATGCACCTTCTAGTAGCCTGGGCAGAGGACTTGACTCTGGAGTTTCCCAATTAATACTGGGGCTTTCCCAATCAGTACTGGTGATGACGATGGTTATCTGTGATGACTCATGTCACGTCAAAAGAAGGAGGATTCGTGACTCAGGGAGAGGGCTGACGACCATTCTATTTATTAAAGGCACACACAGTCTTAAACACACAATAAAAACAAGGGCATTTTTTTTACTGAGAACCAGAAAGGTGAGAGTCTGACTAGAGGCTGGAGTTGGCTATTCCCCAACTATGAGGAAGGAGCTCAAAAGATAGTTTAAGGAAAGTGCATGTTCCGCTTGAGCTGATGGCAGTGGGGACAGCTTGGGAAATAACACAGAAACATCTCTTACATCCTCCAGCTGTAAAACCACAGCCTCCCTCCAAGTTGTGCTATGCTCCACCTTCAGTCTTATTAGCAGCTGACCATCTAGGAAACCCATCAGGACAAACTACATTACAGGTTAGAACCAAAATGCTTCATGTACACATTTTTGAGTTCTGACTTCCACAGACTCTGAGCAGTTAGTGCCCTATAAGAAGGGACACAGACTGACCTGCCTGTCTCCTCCTATCTCCCGCTTCCTGTCCGTGCAACTCCACCACACTTCCAGGGTAAGTCAGCAGGCCCCCTCAGCATCTGTTTTGAGTGCCACCTATCTCATTTGGGACTGAAAGTGGAGGGAGAACTTAGAAGTTATGCATGTGTGGCTGAAGATCTTGGCCACCTGACAGTGGCAAAAGCGTGGCCGTGGCATGCACTAGTCAAGACCTGGCCAACCATAGGTATGGCAGCCTGGAACAGGAGGCTGACCAGGGAATCTTGAAAGGTGCAAACGGTGTTGGACAGTTAGTGTTCTATCACCACTACTCTGATCTGATCATTCTTCCCTTATTTTGGCCTCTGTTACTACAATAAAGACTCAGTGGAAAGGGGCCACATAACTGACCCACTGCAAGATGGCTGCCAGGATTCTTCAGTCACGGTGGTTTCCCAGGGGCCTGCAGCAGTCCCTCCTTGGACACTCGGCAGTGGCTGTGGTGAGAACAGTCCACATGAATGCAGCCACCTTTCCTGTGGCTTGCCAATTAGTGGGAATCTCTGTTCAGCCCCTATGTGGGTGAAAGTCAGCCCCATCTCTTCTGTCCTGTGTGCTACTCCAATGGATGGAAGTGAAAACAAGCTGTATTCTGCTCTCTTTGCCTGGCACCAGGGCATAGCAGGAGATTTCAGCATTATTCTGGGCCAGAAACTCTTCTCATAAACTCTCCATTTTGTTTTCAAGAACCTCATCTTTTTATATTCGACATGGGCACAAGAGTAGTGAAATCACTTTTTGGGTTCTACTGTGTCATACATCATCTTGGATGGACATCTCAAGTTGGTAACTGATATTTACCATGTGAGGATTTCAGGCAAAACCTCTGCATTAATATTCCACTCACTGTGCAGTTCCTTGCATATAATAATTCAACTTGAGAAAATTTAAAATATGCACCAGAGACATAGAAGACATGTGCAAGGGACTTCATTGCAGCAATATTTGTGATAGAAAAAAATGCAAAGAAATCAGCATAAATAAACCTAGTTAAAGGAGTAGGCTAAAAATCTCTCATTATTCAAACAATGGAGTATTATGCAACAATTAAACTGAATGACTAAATCTAAAAAACATTATATTGAGTGAAAAAAGAAAAGTGAAGCTATACACTATTATATTGTCTATTTAAATGTTAGAAACTCTAAAAAAGTGTATGGTGGTTTTGAATACATACATATAAAAATATTACATATAAACCTAAACACATTATATGCTACTCTCCAGGGAAGGAAAACAGAATAATGAATGGCTGAAAAATTTTATTCTTTGAAGAAGATAGAAAATATTTTAAAACAAATATGGTAAAATACTTCATCATTTGATTTTCATTTAAATTAATAATCTAATATAGTCAACATAAGTTAATATAATTTCATGCATTAATTCATTGAAGGTCAATAAATACTACATTTCACCTTGAAGGTATTTGAAATATGATTTTATAATACTTTTGAAATTAGTCACATTAAATGACTTCTAGAAAAATAAGCTGGATGTTGTGAAAAACCATAAACTATTGCTTTCTAACTACCTTAGCTTGAGGACTATGTTTTAGCATACACATTGCACTTTTTATTAATTGTAGAAGCATCTGTTTGCAGTTAAATAATACTTGTTATTGTGGCTTAGGTGGTGAACATCTCTGAAAATGCACTAAGTAAATGCTAGGTCACACTTGGTGCTGTTGGGAGGATGCAGAACCTTTGAGAGGTGCAGCTTCGGGCGGTTTCAGGTCATCCAGGGCATGTTCTTGAGGGGACGTGGGCCTCCAGTCTATGGCGTTTTACTTTTTGCTCCCTACCCATGAGGTGAGCATTTTTCCATCCTTATGTGCTGCCACTCACAGGCTTAGAGCACCAGGTCCCACCCAACATGGACTGAAACATGCCGAACCATTGGCCAAACAAACCTTGCCTCTTTCTGAGTTTATTTATCCCAGGGGTTCATCCTAGCGTTGGAAAACCAACCAACACAGTGGTGCTGTGTGGTAGGAAGTAATACTGATTCCATTTCTGAACTGTGACTGATGTTAACAGACCAGGTGTTACTCATGCTAGCGAGGTTAAATATTTCTACTTTTTCTCTCAGTGCCAATATTTTTTTCTATTTGAATTCACATTTGGAGTTGTATTCAAAATATAAATGTTCTCCTAAACATTTATTCTAATCCACCATCCATAGGGATTCAGCACCAGCCATTCTGTGTCAAGCCTGGGAGGCAGTGATCACACATCTGCTCCTCTCTTTCCTGGTTGCTGTGCTTGGGCACCTGGGCAGCTGCCCCTCCTCCCCTCCTCTCTCCCAGCATTGGTGCCAGTTGCAGTGGTCCTGTGATTCCCACTGGTGGGCATGTGTTATGGTTGATACATTGTGTCAACTTGGGGCATCTAGAGGTTTGGCTGAGCGATTCAGCAGAAAGCCAGGGTGCTTACTTTGTATACATCCTGAGCCAGTGGAAGAGGAGGGCATGGAGACTGTGTGAGAGCTACACACCCCCTGGGTGGGGGTAGGCTGTTTACAGTGTAAGGGAAGGAAAGAGGCTGCTTGCAGCCATTCCTCCCTTTTGCTGGTTGTTCGCTTCAATGAACGTTTGCCCTCTGCCATGTGCCACTCTGCCTCAGGACCAGCCAAGTATGGACTAAAGCCTCCACAAACTGTAAGCTAAATAAACCTTTCCTTCCTTCATTTTGGGTGTTGGATGTTTTGTCTCAGCAATGAGAAAAAAGTAACCAAGACAGCATGACAAGTCATTCTTCTGCGTATCCATGTTCTCTCCCTCCCTCCCTCCCCTCCTTCGCACCTCCTCCCTTCTTTCCCTCTCTCTCTCTTTCTTTTTCAATCTTCCTTCTTTTGTGTAGTATTGGGCATTGAACTTAGGGCCTTCACACTCAACTAGATCTCCAGGTCCTTATTAAAATTTTACTTTTAGGCAAAGTCTTGCCAAATCAGTCAGTTTCCCATGCTGAGTTTTAACTTGCGATCCTCCTGCCTCAGCTTCCCAGGATTGCTGGGATGACAGGCATGTGCTACTGTGCCAGGCTGTGCCTCTTTTTGTCTCCACACCACTGAAGCCAAACCAAGCATATCTTCACCAGATCTATTAATGTTGCCAAAATTCTTTTCAGAGTCTCTGATTGTAGTAGTACTGTACCTCAGTACACAAACTTCATTCTTGCCTTGATTCTGGAGAAGATGGCCACAGGCATGTTTGTCACCTGATGCAGAGTTGGCAAATAAAACCAAAAGTTTGCTAAACACTTCTGTTGGGGAACCAAACTGCTTACAAAGAAAAGCATTTGTATGCATACCTGGCAGGAGAGATACCACAGTCAGACACCGTGGTCACAAAAAGCATTTGTGAGCTGAGGTACCACTTTACAGTATTTCCTTTTAGCTCGCTTCAGACAACTCCATTATGCTTAACACCCATTTATTGAACATCTTCTATGTACCAGGAACTTCGCCCTGTTTCTTTCTGACTTGGCTTGCAACCTTGTTTTCCTTCAATGGTTAGTTAGTGGAGAGCCCATTTTCCACCCCACTACTCCTCAGGCCCCTGCCCTCTCAATTCTGAACAACCCTAACTGGCTCTTACTTGGTCTCTTTGACTCTATTTTCTCCATCCCTCATCCATCCTATTATTGCTGGCAGGCTGGTTTTATCCTCTTAATCATGTCACATCACTGGACCCAAACCTTCAGCGCGTCCCTAGTGACTTCAGGAGTGAGTTCCATAGCTCTATACCAGTATTCACTGTATTCCCTTCTAGGGCTCAATCTTCCCATCCAATTGTACCTCTGTGTATGCACTTCCTGGAACCTCTCCTGCATGTAAGCCCAGTGTTACTGTTTATAGTTGTACAAAGTAGAAGAAAGGCTACTGCACATGTTATTTACTTCATTTGAACTTCTTATATTTAGGAGTCAACATCTACTTTATAGTCATCTTCCTCTGCGTGGGCTCACCATGGTTATCCAATATAGCAGTAGCAGTGATTCCTAACCCAAGGTGTACATGGACCTCATTAGGGCTTTGAAAGAACATTAATACCCAGACAATCTAAACTAACTGGTCTCGACATTAGGATTTAAAAGTTTCTTCAAGGTGACTTTCATGTGTCTTTAGGACTTCAAAGCTCTGGCTTTGGGAGAAGAGTACTGTGCACAAAGCTTTGCAAGTGTTGGCATATAGGACAGGCAACATGGATGAGAGCAAAACAAAGGGATAAAATTCCCCTTGGTCACTGGCACAAGTTGTGTCTGTGCTGTGATTGACAGAGTGATGTGGTGTAGGCTGACTCTATTGGATTGTGCCTGAAAGTCTTAACTGGTAATTGCCTTCATTAGTGTACTATTTGAAGGAAAAAGAATCTAGGTTTCTAAAAGCATCCTCCAAGGGGGGTTTGTGCTCTAATTGGATCCTGTGTTTTCCCACCACCCTGGGCGGTCTCTAAGAAAAACACAAATGAAGCTCTCACATTACCATCATGGGCAAATGAATCATGTTCTAATCGCAGATTTCTAACAAAATGGCTTAGCAGTGCGTCAGGAAAGCTAAGAAAATTGTTTGCTATGGAGTATAGACAAAAGCTTCTGATCTTTGGATGCTTATTTTTAGATAAATAATAGGTGTATTTTGTTTTTGTAACTAACTTGGTCCCTGAAATATTTTTAAGTACTCACATACTTTTCTGTGTGCCAGGTTATGCTATAATATAGAATAACCAAAGATGATATATTTAAAATGAAAGAACATTCCAGGGAAGAAAAGCATATCCTGTGTGATGAACTGTGACTTAACAAATGGCCACTTATGCCTGAAATGCTTCAGGCTTCCCATTAACATGATATTTCTTTCTGGCTTGTGGACCAAGAATAGATTTCTTCCAAAGACCTTTGGGTGAAGCTAGCGAGAACTGTCATTGAGACGTGGTTTAGAACTTCCATTTAGAATGGAAAAGAAATGTTTTTCACTGGGCTAGGGCATAATTTGAAGTTATTTGAGGTCATGAGTGATGATTTGAACTCTATATTCTGTGCAATTGAAGAATGTGTGTATTTAGATTTCCCAATGTGTGAGAGAACAAAATGGTAACTGGAAATGGGATAAGTCATACTGCTATTTGTGTTCATGTTCTTAATATTTTCTCTAAATTTTAAGTTATTGAATAAAAAACAATTCTTATATAGGTGTACAAGCCAAAGTTGATACACTAGTGATAGGGAATCTCCTTTCCTAAATGGTTGGAAGAGTTAAATTAAACAAGCTGCAAGTTGTAAGTTTGAGGCTATCCCTGTACTTGTGTTCATATATAATGAACTGCAACCTAACTTAGTATATAAACAAGAAAAGCTGTCTTGGTTATTTTTCTCTTGTTGCTGAGACAAAATAGCCAACATCCCAAATTAAGGAAGGAAAGATTTGTTTAGCTCACAGTTTATAGAAGTTTCAGTCTGTAATCAACTGGTTGGTTCTAAGGCAAGGTGGCATGGCAGAGCGGCAGCAGTTGAAGAAGGCAGAAGACAGCAAAAGCAACAAGAGAAAAAAGGGAGAAGAAGCCTCTTATATTGTAACCAAGCTACTATCCTCTAGGGCGAGTGTAGCACTCACACCATCTCCTTGCCCTCCTCTTGTACAGGCTCAGGATGTTTACAAAGCGAGGACCCTGGCTCCCTACTGAGTCACTTAGTTAAACTTCTAAACTTCTCAAGTTGACACAATGTATCAACCATTACACTAAGGTAGAGATATAATTAACATCTGACTTTTAGCTCATTACAAGCAGCCAGTCAGTCACCATGCCCAAATAAGCAGACATCTGGACTCCACCTCTGTGTCTTGCTTATCTAAGCTCCCTTTGCTCATTGCTAGGTGGCTCCCTCTGTACCTCTTCTCACTCTGAGTGCTTCCTGCATTGTTCTATACTCAAATAACTGCTAAATTGATGTCACCTAGTGGCTCCAAAGCTCCCCTGCCCTTTGCAAGAGAAAAAAGCAGCTTCAGCCTAGTTCTGCTTTGCCTCCCAGGACGGGCCAGACCTTGAAGGTCACCGCTGCCCTTATCTTGCTTGCCTGGCTAGACCAGCCAGACTGTGAAGGCCACAGGGACCAGATGTGCTGCTGGTCAGCTACAACGGCTGTTCCAGCCCATAAACACTGCCCTGCCCCCCAAAAACCTTATAAACTTCATGCTTTACACAGCTCGCGGCTGTCCTGGTTTGCTGGGGAGTCCTGCTCCTCACTCCTCCTCTATAATAAAAAATCCTTCTTGTGTCAGGCAGTCTGGTTTGGTTTGTGTGGGTTGTGGCAACCTAGATCTGGTTAATTTTATACTCAAATAAACTGCTAAATTCAATTTGCCTAAAGGTTTTCTTTCCACAGAATTCTCACCGTCGTTGTGCCTCTTGTCTATGGAGGAGGCTTATCCCTAAGTGTGAAGGTCCTTACAGGTGGGGTTTGAGTTGTGGCTGTTGGAGCAGAGAGAACTGGTATCATGCTAGAGGTTGTTTTTCCCAGTTTTACTCATAGATTCACTGAACTTTGTAATCAGGAATCAAGAATGATTTCATCTTTTAATGTTGGAATTAGAAAAAAAGCATGAGGACGAGGACAACAGCAACTAGGACAACATCCTAGTTAACAAGCAGTCATCACAATGGGGACCCTGTAGTTTTATTTACTAAGAGGTGGTTAAAGCTGTCTCACTGTGATCATTCCCTGTTCTGCTCCTGTCTCAAGAGGAATTACAGCCCTGACAGAAGGTTTTACTTTGTCTTCCCCACAGGGTAAGCGTCCTTCTTAGAAGCTAAGTGAAGGATTCTCTAAGGGGAGCCCACCGCAGGGGGAATCCACAGGAAGAAGAGACCATGTCCTGTCTCTGACAGAGGTGTACTGAGCTCCAGAACCTGCAAGCACACTCTGGCTTCACACTGGAGTGGTGAAGAGCAGGGCGGGAGAGCTGTAGTAGATGGGATGGATTCCTTAAGTGCGTGGGACAGACAGACCTGGCACTACTCACCTGAGACTTGTGAGCACAGAGGATTGTTGGGCCAGCCATCACTAGCAAAGTAAGGGGCCAGAGCCTAGTGTAAGGTGCTGAAGAGTGGGCCACACCCACTCCAGTCCCCCATGACTCCTAAGAACACGGAAGGAGCCACACAGAGGGAAGGAAAGGGGGCAAATCGTGAGGGAGCTTTGTCTGGCCCACCCAACCCAGAGAAAGGGTAGAAGGCAGGTACTGCACATAGGAACAGGAAGAATAAGATGCCTTTTTCTTTGAAGGCCCTCAGGAGAAGCCATACACAATGTCTAGGCAGAGACAGTTGCTTTAGTAGCGGCGACCAGCAGTGAGGCAAAGAGATTGTGAAATAGAGTGTCGCTAGGACATCTGCCTTCACTGGCATGACCTTTGCCTTCACTTCCTCCTCTACCCTGAAGCTCACGAAGAAAGGGGAGAAGCTCGCTGAGAGCTGTGCCCTTCCTCACTCTAAGAACCAAGGATAGAGTCTGGCTTTCTTGAAGCAGAGGAGGGAACAAATTTCAGTTAGCTGTGATATTAGAATTTTTAGTGATAAATTTTTATATCCTTGATCAAACATTCTTGGTCAGCTATGGAGTGTGCCAAGAAGCTATCATGAGGTCATAGTCCAGGGTTAAATGACAGACCATGACTGCAAGAATAATTTGAGGAAATAGACTTTCATATTAATAACAGTGAGAAACAAAGACCTTGGACCCCATCTCCCACACCCCACTGGCCACCTTTGCCCCTGCCACTGAGAACTCCCATCGCCACCACTATCTTTAGCTGGCATAGCCTCCATTGCCCACCCGGTGACCCTTTGAAGAGCCAAGAGTTTATTTTAAAATAATTTCTAAAGCAATGTGTACTAGTTACACAAACTAATGGGTTTCATGTTTGCATATTTCTAGGGTCATATACTTTGATCTTTTGCAAACTGGATCAAGTTGGTGGTGGTTAGTTGTCTTTTACTCCACTGGAATTTGTTCTCTTCCAGCTGTGCTTAGTCTTTCTTTCCTCAGTGATTTTTTGCTGGGTCCCCCATTAGTTTACCAGACTTAACCACACATATCTGGGGTCAAACTGGACTTCCTTCTTCAAAGAAGGAGCACATATAAATTGAAGAGATGAGGGGAGACTTCCCTTGGAGCCCACATGGTGTGTGACCAATAAACACAATTACTATCTGTGCTTATGGGACTGAGACTAGAAAGAGGGTCATCGGAGGGAGACAGAGACCCTCATCTGATTTCTGGAGCCACAGGAGATAGTGAGGGGACGGAGGCTGAGTGAAGGACATTGGGCAGCCACTCTGAGGGGCCCCACAATGACGTTTTGTCCTTGGAAGGCTGTGTACTATCCTGCCTAACATTAGATGACAGCCAAGATTTTACTTGACTAGTGTGATTTCACATTAGTATCAAAATCTTAAATTAATTTTTATTTTATGGCTGCTATTTTTTTTCTTCAGTGTGGACATTTTCTTTAGAAAATAATGAAACTTGCTTTACCAGTAAGCCTGGAAATAAATGCATTCAGGTCTCTTCCATGTTAATTTCACTCACCACTCTGTATTTTATTACAGCGATCTTATCTGTCACCATGATCTGCATGCCTAATGGCATCTGGAGCTGCGCATAATGGTCTTGTTTTAGGTTTTGAGAGAAGCTGGACACTCTTTATAACTCTGAACACTTAGTTTTGATTGGACAGATATATTGTTTCAGGGGCTAGTTTCCGGGAACTGCTGTGGGGTAACCGTGATGACTGTGTTAGCTATAAAGAGCAGTTGCACATAAGTGATGCAATTGCATGTAAGTGATACAATTCTTTCCTGTACTCTTGTGCACTTTGTTAGTCAGATGTCTTTCCTAAGGCTACAGGGTATAGTATGTAAGGTTTGGACACCAGGTGCTTAGCCCTTTAGAGAATTATAAACTAAATTTAGGGGAAATGCTATTCTTTTATTTGATCGGCTTCCCTCTAGAACAGTTCCAGATTAAATTCTGCTTTAAAGTAGAGGTCAGACATAATTGGTGTCTCTAATCTTTCAACTGCAGAGAGCAGAAGAGATATTTGAAGAATTTTTAATTCTTGCTAGAGTGAGAGATGGATCAAAGTCAGTGGTCTCCATGTTTCATGGCTCTGTGAGAGAAGCTTGGAAAGGGGGATTACTGAGCCCCTGGATGGAGCCACCACTGAAATGCTCAGTGGAGCCACCACTGAAATACTCAGAAGTGACCTACTTTATCTTTAGTTTTAATGGTGGAGTGGATGAATAAGTAGCATTCTGCCTAGTAAATGTCACATATCAGGTGAGTAGTGGACATATGCTGGCTTAACCCCCTAACATCCATTTTCTCTTCATTGATAGCAGTGTCTCATGTTCCTTGTTGACAACCAGCTCCATCTTCAGAAGATGAGCTGCCACTGAAGCTAATTCTGTGACCAGCTTCTGATGGAATAAATCACAATGAAATCAACAAAATGTCAACTACCACATTTTCTATTTGCACATAAAAAGGTGACTCCAGGGATGGGCATGTGACATATGTGAGTCCAGTGAAAGACCCCGCGTGTGGGTGCTGCCAGAGAGAGAGCTCTTTCCTTTTTACTTGAAAGTAGCAATGGGCTGAAGATGTTGACAGCCATTGTGCCCCATGAAGTCTCAGAATTAAGGCAACACAGCTATAATGTTGCTTAACAATGAGAACCCACCCTAAGAAGTGAGTTATTAGGAGATTGTATCACCGTGTGAACAACATAGAGGGCACCTACACAAACTGAGGTATTGCAATGTCATTGTGATGTACTCTTAGGGACACCATAAGCAGTATGTGTGGTTACTTAGGGACCAAACTGTTATGCATTGTACAACATATATGGTAAAGAGCAAAGCCAAAAGTTATAGAGCCGTCAATTCTCTGATAGTTCAGCTGGATTAATTTATACATTCTTTTTTTGGCTTTTTTTTGAGACAAGGTGTCACTACATAGTTCAGGCTGGCCTCAAACTCATGGTGATCCTTCTCCCTCAGCCTTCCAAGTTTTGGGATTGCAGGCATGCACCACCACACCTGACATATATTCAGTTTTTATGTAAGTCATTTACTTGCAAGTAAAACAGTTCAGACAGAATAAAGCACATGACAAACCTCAGTCATTCCTTTCTCACACCCCTCATTCCTCAAGGAACTGGGATCTGTTGAGGAAGTATCAGAACACTTAAGCTTTCTTCCAGATTCCTACAGTATGCAAATTTGCAAGGAAGGGCTTTCCAGACTCTGTAATTTCACCTGCACAAAAATTTCCAACATATGTTTTTACTAAACAATAAAATCAACAAAATGTCAAGTACCACGTTTTCTCACTATTTGCACATAAAAAGGCATTTTTGATATTCTAAGATATGAAGTATGGAATACAATAAGGGTTAATATTTCAAATAGAATAAATCTAGCTTTAAGTAAAAAAGTTTCACTGCACTGCCCTTATTTTTCTTTTACATTTTGCCAAAGAGCAGCAAAAATGCCAATCATTTATGAGGTCTAAGTCTAAAATAAGATTTCCCAGAACCAAATCCACCACTCTGTATCTGTTTGGTAATTACTGAGTTTTAGCTTCCTCATCTTTAATACAGAAGTAATAATTATCTTTGTCTTATCCCCTGCTGGTAAGGATTACAGGACTGAGTGAATGTTGGTTTTTAAAAAAGTACCTGGTACACAGTGAATACTCAACAAGTATTAACTATTAATCTTATTGATCTTATCATTACTAATCAGCACTCAATGTGCCAGGGACAGATCAGGTTCTAATTTCAGCCTTGACATTAACTAATTTGGTGGCCCTGGGTAGGTGAGTTGAGCTCAGTGGGTTTCAGAATGTTCACTGGTCAAAGGTACAAATTTGACTGAGATGAGTTGGTGACTGTGGTCTGGAAACTATGTACCTTCCTCTTGGTGTCGAGACTCTTTGCTGCCCCCAGTGGTCACACAAGACCGGCTTTTCTCCACGGTGGGGTAGCGAGCCATTCATGCTGCCCCAAGTTTCTCTCGTCTGATAGCGGCTTCTCTTTTTGACTTAACAGAGATAAAAAGCCCGTTGGAGGGGTATGTAGAAGCATTTAAGGTACAAAGTCTGCAAAGAGGAAGCTGGGAGCATTCCAGTGCTGCCAGATGCCGTCAGCAACATTTTGGGGGTGACAGGGTATTGTTTCCAGTCACTCTATGGCCTTCTACTGGCAGGACTAACGATTGGTGTGAAAGTTTCCATTGTGGAGTGTTTCCGACTGGTGTAGCAGAATCCTATATTCGAAAAGAAGTGAAGCCCACTTCTGTGTGGAAGTAAAAATGGCGTGGTAAAGCATGAGTATTTGAACGTGAACGTTGTCAAGGAAAATACAGTCAATGAAACTCAGATGCGGGTTAACGACTCTTCAGCTAAAAAGAACCAAAGACTACCTCAAGGTTACTGTAGATAACTCCGTTGGCAGAAGCAGGATTGGAGTTTTTATGGGTAAGGGAAGAGGTGGATTTATGACTGTGGTCTTGTCTCAAAATGTTAAATGTTAAATGTTTTCTTTTGCTAAAATTGCTGCAGCATAGTGGTTGGAACAGTTAGAATGATTTCCTATCTTCAGGACTCTGTCCTGTTACCAGACTCATCTTGTTAGCAGTTATCAGAACAATGTTTAGATAGCTGTTGCCCATCGATTGTTTATGAATTGTCTAATGCTAAATAGTTTAAGAGAAAAGGGAAATAGATGGAAAAAAGAAGTTGTGGAGGGGGAAAGAAAACATGTTAAGAAAAGCAAGAAAGCAAAAGTTACAGTAAGAGATGGGTCTGTTCTAATTTTTTTCCTACTTACAAAGGAAATTTCTTCCAAGCCTTTGCGTTTTTCTCACTTTATTTCTCCATGGGCTTTAAAATGTATTTTTCTCTTTGGGCTTAAGGTTTACATTTTTATTTGCCAACTGGTCCACTAAATTCCATTAAGAAAGGGAAAAGGTTATGGTTCCCAGGTGTACATCTGTGTTCTTTAAATCAGGCATAAATAGTATAAACTTCTTTGTGGATTATATACACCACTATAAAAAATGTCAAAACACACAGCAGAAAGGAAAAAAATATTTAATTTACAAAAGGAAAGGAGAACAAAAGGCCATGTCTTACAGTAACTCATCTTATTTTGGTTTGGATCAGTGAGATTTTTATGCAAAATGTCAGGGGAGAAAAATATAGGAGACAATAAAATATTTCAAACACATTAAGGTTCTGGAAATCACCCCGTAGAAGTGTACTCTAAGATTTTATTTATACAAAGAGTTTGTCCTGTACATGAAGGTAGTAGACTTCTATCGAAACACTAGCAAGGAGCAATTTGGAGAACATCAAAGAATAGAGAGGTTCCAGTTGAGATTGATGTACCATTTTGGGGAGATGATGGGCCTATATTTATGGGTCATATCCCTATTAACAAATGTACACTTCTTGTTCCAAGTTGCTTTAGGTTTCTCTATTAAGATGTGCATTCACTGTGTTGCTTATATAAGGAATAAATGGACACTTTTCTGAGAAACCTGCTCTGTGGGTATACAGCATGTCTTTGTGAGAACAGATTAAGCTGGGTACTTTAATCTATATACTTAAAGCCTGGCTGATAAGAATCTAGGACAGATCTTGAGCTGGGATAGAGCATAAAGGAGAGGAAAGCACCAAAGTGTCCAGGAAATGTGGCGGGGACAGCCAGTAATTCTATGTTCCATTCAGCCCAAGATTTAACCTCGGATAAGAATGGAAGAGTGGTATCTCTCCCAGTCTCTGTGAGTCACTGTGTCTTATTTTGCTTTACTCTGCTTTATATCTTTTCACGTCTGTCACTTCTCTGGGACTCCACAGTCCCACTCCGCCCAGTTCCCTCTTCCCCATCTCTTTCTCTCTGCACACTCCTCTCCCCTCTGCCTCTTTCTTTTCAGTTGCAGACATCAAACTTCTCTGGAAGTAGCAGCCAGAGAGGACACAATGTTTCCATCCACCTTACCTCAGGTTTTACTTGCTGTGATCTTATTTCCCTGTGGCCAGCTGAAGTCCAAGATATATTAAATAGAATGTTCCAGAAATAAGTACTATGTTATATAGTCCAAAGTGCCAGTGGTTGAAATTTACCCTTTATTTAACTGAATTCCAGTTATAAAGAAATAAAAATAAATAAATTTATGTATTTGCATATTTGGCTCTTAGAACTTGACATTATTCATTATGACAAAGTTGCTCAAACAAGAAGGAAACAATTCAGTCAACTGAAGCAACTTCAAAATTCTGAAAAATCAAAAATGTCAGTGTGGCAGATTTAACATTTGCTTTAGATGTTGGCACATTGCTGACCTTAATTTTGGATTTCTAGGTCTGCCATCTGGGCACACAATTTGCTATAGTGGCCTGACAAGTTGTTTTTCATTTTAAAGAGGAGAAAATGATAACAAAATAACAACAACAAAGAGAAAAACAAAACAACACAAAAACAATAAAAATGATACAGGATTTCAAAACAAGATGATAGGAATTAACAATGGTGGTTACATATTGTTAACTTCAGTGAAGTGTGACAAATTTTTTAAAGCCTCCCCATGTCTTGCTTTTCTCATCTATAAAATGGAAATAATGATAGTATCTATTTTCTAGAGTTAAGAGGATTGAGGGCGTTAGTTTAAAACAATCTTAGAAGAGTAGAAGAATGTTTTATCATAACGAGTACCACCATCATCATCAGGGTTACACCACCCTGAAAAGGTGACTCAACATCTGACATTCTTCCATGGCAGAGGGTGAAGCTCCGTTTTTTAGCTCTCAATGTCCAATTGTAATTGTCTGTGATGAGACAAGCACATTTGGGGAACAAGTCATCAGGCAAACGTTCACCTCATGCCATGTATCACTTTGTATGTTCTCTTGCCTTACCATTTTACAGTCATTTAATTCACAGATGACTCAAATGACTGCAAGAACATTAGTCCTTCTGTCTCCTTATTTGCTCAGAAATTGAAGCGAAGAGTAGTTTTCTTTTAAAAAGAGAAACTGACAAATGGGTTTATGTTTGACACATTCCTCTATTCTCTCTTCCTGGCTTGGAGAGTGGTAATGAGTCCCCTGGTATGAGGCAGAAGGGAGATTCATTCTAGACATTTCTCAGACTCAAGGGCCAAGAGCTTTAAGTTCCTGTCAGAGGAAATAGAGTTAGGGTTGTTACAGAAAAATCAAAATGAGTTCAGTTTATTTAATAGAGATTAAATAATTTATAATATTTATAACCTTCAAGATAATACAAAATGATTATGTAGGGAATGACACCACCATTTTCTATTTACTGAAGACAAGTGTGTTTGTTGGACTGTGAGAAATAAAATTTTATGTAGCTGGTAAAACACAAGCAAATTTCTAGAGAAAGGCTTCCTCTGGGAAGGAATTCTCTGTCTCATGGATATAATCCATGTTTCTTATTTCTACTTGTTAATCATATAAGACTTCTGTCTACAAAGGCTTCTCTGCTCACTGCCTTTACTGCTAATATCCAATGTCCATCCCTGGATTATTTCACATGTGTGTTGGGACAAGATACTAAATGTTGCTTGGGATTTCCTTTCTTCCCTAGTCTTGAAGCCACTGACAATCTTGGCTTTAAACTGTCTTTAGTGAGTGACCACTGCCCTGTAGTACCTCCTTTGGGCTATTACTCTCTTGGTGTGACTCCATGGAGATACCCAGGAGGCCCCTCATGCACTGGTCTATGGGACTGTTCCAGGGTCCTGAGTGAATCATAGCCATGCTGAGTTCTGTGTGAAGTGGATCTTGCCCTCTTTTCTATCAGGTTTCTTAGCAATTTTTTTTTTTTCGGTACTGGGGATCGAACTCAGGACCCTGCGCTTGCTAGGCAGACGCTTATTCCACTGAGCTATATCCCCAGCCCCTCTATCAGGTTTCTTATGAGTCCAGAAACAGAGCTACTATTTACCCAAATGACTTGCAGAAATTTTGGTGAACACTAGTTTCATTTGAGTTAACTTGTAGTTCCATTTGCTTCCTAGTAAGCAGAACACAAGTCTATAAGAAATACCTAGACACACATCTTTGGTGGGTACACTGACTGAAACCCTGAGACCCAGGACAGTGTGCCTTGTGCAGGTTGGCTCACACATGCCTTTGAAGACCAGAGTAATCAGCAAGACCAGCAATGTGGAAGTATCTGAAGCAGCAGCGAGGAGCCAGCAGTTGGGCTCTGGAGAACTCCACCAACAGAAGACCTAGCCCCACGTCCAAGATCAGCTCCATACCCAGCACAATTCGTATGGCAAACTTAGCTGGAGTAAACAGCACATTTCTGGGATCTGACATGGATAGTATCACAGAACTATAAACACTAGAGGTATTTTACTACTATTAGTCTTCATTATTTGCTTGATTGGCTAACCCTTTCCTGTCTGGTTGGGTGTCATCATGTTTTGTTTTATATTTTGTTGTTATTTTGGTTTTGTTTCTTTTTCCTCTCCTATCTTTCTCTGTTCTCCTATTCCCCTCTTTGTTTTTCTCTTTTCTAGTTCATTCTCCTCTTTTTTCCTTTTATTCAATGTTTAGGTTTCTTACCTTTCTTTTTCTTCTATTGATCATCTTTCTCTCCTCAACTACTACCCGAAGTTAAATTTTCAAGTGAGCAAACATTGTCTCTTCGATTTCTGATTATTTCTTCACATTCTATTTTATCCTTTCTCTCATGTCCTCCATTTCCCCATAACTCAGGTGACCATTCTTTGACCTCCAGCCTTGACTCTATTATATTTGACCTCATTCATCACTTTATCATGTCCCCTACACAGCTTAACCCCTATACCTCCACAGAAAGGTAAAATCACTCCACTAAGGGGAAAATCACTGCATACAATACATGGTATATGCTTGATTTTATTATATAACTTTAGATTTGCTCCTGCGATTGGAGGTAGCAGTTTAATGGTTATCATAGTGCATCAGTAGTTAAGCTGTACATGAAACTACTGTCATGACTAGTTATATACTACTATAGCCAGAATGTCATATATATTGTAATCAGTTTTTCTTCCCTGTACAATAACACTATGATTGTATGGGGTCATAATGATCACCACAGGATTGGGTGCTGAGCCAAATAGTAACTTTGCATCCTTTACAAATTGGGAAGGTGGGTTCTTGGAGGTAACTATAAAGAACCACTCATATCTAGAGGACATCCCTGAATAACAGATATCTCCTAGAGAAGTCTCAACACTAGTGATAAAGTTACCTATCATAAGAAATTAGCTAGCATCAACATAGAAAACAAAATAAAATAAAAAAGAGGAAATAGAAAAATGACAAGCCACATAAGCAAAATGCAACCTTAGACCTACAGAACATCCAGGACAAGCCCAGAACACAATGAAATAGGTAACATTGGAAGTCAGACACTGGAACTGTCTGAAATGATAGCAACAGAAGTGAAAAAAGAAGTGGAAAAGGCTATAGAGAAAGTAATCTCTTAGGTACAAAAAGAAATGATGCTTAAAATCAAAGATATTAGAAGAAGACACATATAAAAGAATACATGAGATTAGCAAAATGATGGAAACAAAATTTCCAAAATGAAAAACAAATGGATTCCATGAAACAGATCCAAACAGAAATCTAAGAGAGTAAAACCTCCACTGAAAGTATATGCAACAGATTGAATGAAGGAGAGAATAGAATATCAGATTTGAAGACAGGATTGCAGCCAGAGATTATGAAAAGAAAGAAATCTTTAAAAAAGCAAGAGACCATGAAAAATCAATGCAACAACTACAAGATGAAGCAAAAAAGAATAACAGAAGATTGAATGGGGTCTATGAGAAAGATGCAGACAGCACAAATGACATACAAAAAAAAAACTTTCACAGAAACAATGGCAGAAAATTTTCCAAATGTGGATAAAGAATTTGACATACAAATAAATGAAGTATATAGAGCTCCAAACAGCCATGATCAAAATGATACTATACCAAGACAAATAATAAAGATTGCAGAAATTCAGCACAATAACAGAATATTAAAAGCTGTTAGAGAAAAGAAACAGATCACCTATAAAGGAAAGCCCATCAGAGTCACAGCAGACTTCTCAACACAAACCATGAAGTCAAGAAGAGCTTGGAGTGAAGTATTTCAAATCTTGAAAGAAAACAACTTCCAATCCAGATTGATGTGCCTTGAAAAACTATCTTTCAAAATTAAATTAATGGTGAAATAAGATCCTTTCACAATAAAGAACAACTGAAAACATTCATGACCACCAAACCAGACCTACAAAGGTACTAAAAGATATTCTAGAAAGAGATAAAAATAACCACAATTCCAATAACAACAACAAAAGAAACCACCAGATGGAGTAAGCAATTAAACAGAGGGCAAAAACAGAGAACCAATAGTGGGAAAATATCATGACAAAGATAAGTCAATGCATATCAGTTATAATCATCAATGTAAATGGCCTCAGCATATGAATCAACAGAAACAGGCTGGCAGAGTGGATCAATAAACAAAATCCAACAATGTGCTGTATACAAGAAATACATGTAACTCAAAAAGAAATACATAGACTGAAAGTCAAAGGATGGAAAACCATCTTCCATGGAACAGAAACCCAGAAAAGAGCAGAGTTAGGCATTCTGTTTGTAGACAATCTGAACTTCAAACCAAGAATGGTCAAAAGAGGTAAAAAAAGTCACTACTTACTTGTTAGGTGAAAACTTCAAGAGGAAGAGATAACAATCACAAATATCTATGCACCAAATACAGGAGTACCCAACTATATAAGGCAAATTTTAACAGACATGAAAAATGAAATAAGCAGTAACACAATCATAACAGAGAACTGTAACACATAATTGTCATAAAGAGATAGATCAACTAAAGAAAAAATAGCAAAGAAGTAATAGAAAAAAATGAACTTAGTTGACCTTTACAGAATGTTCCACCCAACACCAGAATACACATTCTTCTTAGTTGCACATGGGACGTTCTCTAAAATAGACCACATTATAGCACATAGAACATGCTTAAGTAAATGCAAAGGAATTGAATTTATCTCATGTATAGATATTATCTGACCAGAGTACAGTGAATTTGAAGATTAAGTGCAAAAGAAACTGCAAAAATTCCATGAAAACATAGAAATTAAATAACACCCTCCTGAACAACCTTATGGAATGCAATGAAAACAGTCATAAAAGGGAAATTTATAGTGGTGAATTCTCAGGAAAATAGAATAAACACAATTAAACAACCTAATGTTGCATATCATGAATCTAGAAAAAGAAGAGCAAGACAAGCCCAAAGCCCTTACAGTGGAGGAAATTACAAAGATCAGAGCAGAAATTAACACAATGGACACCAAGAAAACAATATAAAGTATTAATGAATAGAATAGTTGGTTCTTTGAAAGAATAAATAAAATAGATAAACCCTTAGCTGATCTTATCAAAAAAGAAAAGAATACAATTCATGAGGTAAGGAATGAAAAGGGTGAAGTCACTACAGATCCTGTAGAAATTCAGAAGATCATCAATACCTAATTAAAAAAATTTTGCTCTCATAGGATGGAAAACACAGAAGAAATGAATGCATATTCCTAGGTATGTATGAGTTACCAAATCTGAATCAAGAATATATAAAATTCTGAATAACCCAATATTAGTTAATGAGATTAAAAATGTAATTAAAAACTTACCAAGAAAGAAAAGCCCAGGTCCCCATGGATTTATTGATGAATTCTATAAGAAATTTGGAGAAGATTTAATACCAATACTCCTCAAAATCTTTAATGAAGTTGAAAGGGAAGCAATATGCCCTAATTCATTCCTGGAGGCAAGTGTTATCCTGATACAAAAACCAGTGAAAAGCCCATCCAAAAAAGAGAACTACAGGTCAATCTCCTTAATGAATACAAATGCTAAAATCTTTAATAAGATACTACCAAACAGAATGCAGCAAATCATCAAGAAGATAATGTACCATCACCAAGTGGGATTCATCCCAGGAATGCAGGGATGGTTCAACATATGTAAATCAGTAAATGTAATACACCATATCAACAGAATAAAAGACAAAAGTCCCATGGTCATCTCAATAGATGCAGAATAAGCATTTGACAATGTCCAACACTCACTCAGGATGAAACTCTATAGAAAATGGCAATACATGGTCTTTACTTCAATCTGATAAAAACCATTTATGACAAATCAACAGCCAGCACCATACTAAATGGACAAAACCTGAAAACTTTCACTCTAAAATCAGGAATAAGACAAGGATGGCCACTATCACAACTGCTATTCAATGTAGGTCTGGAACCATTAGCCAGAGCAATTAGAGAAGAGAGAGAAATAAAAAGAATAAGGATAGGACAGGAAGAAGTTAAATTATCATTATTAACAGATGACATGATACTCTACATAGAAGACCCCCAAAACGCCACCAAAAGTCTTTTAGATTTAATAACCAGATTCAGTAGTGTAGCTAAGTCAACAAAGTCAACATTCAAGAATCAATAGAAAAAAAAAAAGAATCAATAGAATTCCTGTACACAAACAACAAATAAACTGAGAGAGAAGTTAGGGAAACCACACCTTTCAAAATGGCATTCAAAAATGCAATACTTAGGAATCAATTTAACAGAGGAAGTAAAAGATCTACACATTGAAAATTATAATACCTTGAAAAAGGAAATACAAGAGGGTATCAGAAAATGGAAAAATATCATTTGTTCATGAATAGGAAGCACCAACATTGTGTAAATGGCCATACCCCCAAAATTGTTATACATATTTAAGGTCATCTTGATCAAAATACCATTAGCATACTTCATAGAACTAGAGAAAACATTCCTAAAATTTATTGGGAGCCAGAAGAGACTTAGAATAGCAAAAGCAATTCTGGGCAACAAGGCTAGGTAGGAGACATCACAATCCCTGATTTAAAATTATACTACAAAGCTACTGTGATAAAATCAGCATGGTACTGGCAAAAAACCAGATCTGAGGATCAGTGCAATAGATTAGAAGATGCAAGTGCAACTCTAAACACACTCAGCCACCTTATCTTTAACAAAGGACCAAATATATTCACTGAAACAAAGATAATCTCTTTAATTAACTGTGCTGGAAAAATTGGCCATCTACATGCTGAAGCCTAAAACTAAAACTATGTCTATCACCATGCACTAAACTGAAGTCAAAATGGATCAAAGATCCAGATATTAAAATAGAAACACTAAATCTACTGGTAGTGAAAATAGGGAGAAATCTTGAAGACACAGGTGTAGGCAGAGATTTCATGAACAAAACCTGAACTGCACAGGTAATACTGCAAAGAATCAACAATTGGGACCTCAACTTATTAAAAAAAATTGCACATCCAAAGAAATCACCAACAGGGTGAAAAGATATCTGACAAAGTGGGAAAAATTTTAGCCAAATGTCCCGCAGACAAAGGATTTCTGTCTAGAGCATATAAAGAATTGAAAAAAATGAGATCCCCAATATTCAATGACCCAATCCAAAAATTGGCATCTGAGATAAATATATACTTCTCAGATGAAGAAATACAAATAGCACATAAATACAGGAAAAATATTCAATATCATTGGTCATTCAAGGATGCAAATTAAAATAACACTGGGATTCCATCTCTCTCCAAAAAGAATGGCTATTATCAAGAAATCAACCAATAAAAAATGCTGGAGGGGCTGTGGGGAAAAAGGAACTCTTTTACCCTGTTGTTGGGAGTGTAGACTGCTGCAACTACTGTAAAAATCAGTGTGTAGATTCCTTAAAAAGCTAGGAATAGAGCTATTTCCAGTTATTCCACTTCTGGATGTTTTCCCAGAAACCTTAAAAACCTCATTCCAAAAAAAAAAAAAAAAGAAAGAAAAAGAAATCACACCACAGCAATATACATGCAACCATGTTTATAGTAGCACAATTTGTAATAGCCAAGCCTTGGAAAAAACCCGAATGCCCATTGACTAAGCAATGGATAAAAAATAAGTGACATTTTTAAACAATGGAAATACTACTCAGTTCTAAGGAGGGACAAAGTTGATATAATGTTTGATATAAACTTGGTCTAAAGGATAAACTTAAAATGAAGAAAGATAAATTTAAGACTTTTATAGATAAATGAATGCAATGCAAGACCATACTCATAAGTGAAATAAATCAGACTCACATGTATATACACTGTATTGTCTCCCTAGTGTAAGGCGTTAAAGGAGTTATAAGATCCAAAATGTACAATAGATATTGGGAAATGGAAAGAAATTGTTTAAAAGGAAAGGGAAACTGGAATGGGGAAAAGGAGAAAAGAAGGAAGAGAAAAGGAAAAATTAATATATAAATAAAATATATATACAAGATAGTTAACATGATTATACTACTAATTTCTATTAGTTCCTTGAAAAGAAAGGTTTGTGCTTATAATGTTTGATCAATTTTTCATGCTTATGTCTTATAATCTGAGAAACTACTTTGAAGATAACAATATTAGTGCTTTCCCACTATCTTGTTTGGATTTTGCATCATTTTTTGTTTTTTCTCTTTAAAATAACAAAAACTATCAGACAAATGAACATTATTTTGAAAAACAAACACAATTAGCGTTGCCAAATGTTTACTACAAAGTTTTCTTCATTTTAGTAATGGTGCCAGGGTTTATCCCAGAAGAAGGAAAAGTGTTCAGGAAAATAATAGGTTCTAGGGAGAGAGGCTTAGGCTTAAGCTTAGCTGTGGGAAAGGAATGAGCACAAGGAGGAACACAGTAAGATAAAATGGTGGTTCTCTTCCCTGGCTGCAGGGTCTTCCTGGACCCTAAGTAACTGGTGCTTCCACTTCCTGTCATTGGCAGACACTGGGGGCTGAGGCTGAAGGCTTCGGAATGGGTTTGGGCCTAGGACATCACTCTCATAGTCTAGGAGCAGGAGTATTGATTTTGACTGTGTTTTCCTCTTCTGCATTATCGTTCCATTAGGAGAGCCTCAGATTTCAGTAGAGCTGATTAGCTGAAGGGACGAAAGCCTGTTTAGTGTGCAAACCACTTGGGGACTCAGGGAGAAACAGAAGCAGTGAGGGGTGGTCAGGGAAGGCAGGGAGGGGAGGGGAATCAGAGAAGACAAGTTTCAACCCAGACAGGCAAGGGCTCCCAGAGTCCCTGGAAGTCTGTGGAAAGTGACAGGCTTGTCTATTCATGAAATAGATGTTTGGCCTATTTTATTTTGATAGTAGGAAAAGGCAAAGCTTTGGGCTCAATAGTTTCTCTACTAAATGGATAAAAGTAGACAGGCTCCCAGGATGTTCGTTACCCTGAAGGGTTCTCAGAGTCCTTATTAGTGTTAGCACAGTTTTTGATCTTCATGCCTCGGCTGCCCTAGTGCTAGGATTATACGTGTTTGCCGCTCTGCCAGCAGCAGTGCTTTTGATACATTGCGGTTAATCAGTAAAGGTTGGTTTAATGAATGATTGGATAAACAAATGACTAATAACCTCCAAATGCGGTTTTCTGCTTAAATATGGTGGTTAAGAAGTTTAATGAGACTCAACATAACTGAACGAGAAAAATGACAAATATAGACCACTGTGCCATTAGACAAGTTGCTTTGTTAATAAAACACTACTTTTTTTCTGGGTAATACTAAAATCATCATCCTATGTCATGGTTGTGAAAAACATTTAAGTCTGGCTACACTTGCTATGAAGATGAGCAACTGAGATGAATAGTATTCTTTTTACAGTGTCAACTGGATTAAAAAAAAAACCCTGTATTACCTTCTCAATTTTTAACTAGCTGAAGAAACAGGTTATCTGCTTCAATATGTATAGAGAATATATAAAATTTATCCATTTTACAAGAACACAGTCCTTTTATACACATTAAGAAATTGTCATGGATTAAAACTTACACATATGCACAGTATTTACTGTAGGAGCCGAACGGAGGGATGGGAACGGATAAGTGTAATGTACGTATAAAAAGTGTGGAGATGAACGGAAGGGGTTGAATTGGAATTGCTTTTTGCCACTTTGTGATAAGCAAAGAAAGGACTTGCTGGGACTAAAATTCGTGAATTTTTTTTTTTGTGTGTAAGAAAAACAATAAATAGTAAGTCTTAGAAATATCAGATTGGTAGTACCTGTGTGGGTACATCCAGCCTGACACTGCTCAGTGTGGTGGTCATAATGACAGAGTTGGGTTGATCTGTGGGTTTTGAGCAATATTTTGATGAACGGTGGCCATTTTCTCTAAGACATAAGCTCACAGACAGAAAGAACTGGTTCTTGGGCCGTACATTTTTCTAGACTCCAAGAATCTGAGGTTAACAATATTTACCTCACTATGGGTTGATAATCTATGTGGGTGGGCGGGACAAAACAGTGAGCAGAGTTGAGTTTTTGCCTTTGCGGAGGTTGTGTGCTACGGGGACGCAACCGGCACGAGCAGGGAGCACTGCGACATTCTAACAGTGCGCTGGGGTGGAGGTTGGCTGGGGTACAGTGTGGAGGAAGGCTAGAAGCTGTTTGGAAGATGTGATAGTTGCTGTGTGATTTTAAGTATGACTGTGCTTAATTTATTACCCCTTGACAGCTTTCGAGCCATCTAAGTGTAAGTGGGCCCTTTATGGGAGGGAACGTGGAACTCCTTCTTAGTGTAACTGATTACATCAAGATCAAACAATAAGCAAATTGTGCATATGATGTGGAAACCCATCTCTCCCCTCACTCTCCTGACTCTTGCTAGAGACGGCGATCTGCCTCACTAGGTATCGGTAGGCTGATTGCATTCAACTCCAGGCGGACACGTTTCCAGAAACGCTGTACTTGTTTGTAACTCTGAATCAGAACACTTCCCAGCAAAAGGCAGAAGCCACTTTTAGTTTCCATATAAATAACATTTGAATTTATACAGATAAAGCTGGATTTCATCTTGAAGATTACTTCTTGTAGAGCTCGGAGTCATGATGGCATGAAGCTCTTTTCACATCTTGCGTGAGTAGCTCCTCCTACTGTTTTTAAACGCGAGATGGTCTCCCGCCCTACTCGCTGTCTTTCTGTGCTTGAGTCGTGCCCTCCCGACAGCAGCTCTGAAGACTGAAACCTTTATTCGTCCTTTCCGTTCTCCTCATGCGTACCGCTCTCATTTTGTACGGAGAGCTTTTTTTTTTTTTTTTTTTTTTTTA
>PVLD010017424.1:0-41946 GCA_004027595.1 Dinomys branickii | reverse complement strand
TCCTCACTATCAACCTTTTGTTTGGCGAAAATGCCTTGGGAAATTTGGGAAGGTTAAAGACCATTTTGTAATGTGGGGACCATATGGTCAATTTTTAAAGAACTGTTCTGAATGGATTAACAATTGTGATCTCTCCAATACTACTAGAATCCTGGAGCAGGATCAATGGAATGAAACAATAACTAATTCTAAGTTGATGTTATGGGGAGACGGTGGAATCGCGGACCCTAGTATAGCTTCTTTGGAATTTCCTGACCATGTACAATCGCATCTCTGGAAGGCTGCCGCTGCGTTAAAATCTGTGTATATGTTTAATGCATCCTATGGAGGAACGGCTAACTCTTATGCTAATTACACCTTTACTCAATTTTCTGTAACAAATATTACTACTTGTATTCCATTACCTTATCTATTTTTAATTGGAAATTTTACATTTTCTGATATGATCAATTGTACTAAATGTCGATTATATTCCTGTATTAATTCATCTATATCATGGGAAGAAGGATACTCTCTTATGATTGTACAACAAAAAGCACATATATGGTTACCTGTTCACTTACATCGAGAAGGGTCTCAGAACCCTATTGATTCTCTTGTTTTAGAATATTTTTAAAAATTGTTAAGAAGAACAAAGAGAATGATGGGAGTCAGAGTTGCCGTTATTCTTAGTTTAATGGCAGTTGCCACTGTCGCGGCTGTCCCTGGTACTGCCTTACACACTTCTATACACACAAAACAATTTGTTGAACAATGGCATAAAGATTCTCATGAATTATGGATATCACAAGCGCAAATTGACACACGATTGCAAACACAAATAGATATATTACAGCAGACTGTTAGATGGATGGGAAAAAAGATCCTTACAATTGAACATAGGCTCCGATTAATTTGTGATTGGAACTCGACTACTTTTTGTGTAACAAATATTCCATATAACTCTTCTGAACATGAGTGGGAAGTAATTGAAAGATACTTAGATGGAAATGAAACAGCTGTATATCAAATAAATCAATTACAGAAAAATATACATGAAATGTTTGGAAGAAAATTTACTAATGATGATTCTGTGCAACTAACAAAAATGTTTCTTAAACAATTAGAAGGAATGGACCCTAAAAGCTCGATTCAGAGTCTATCTCATACCACTGGAGGGGTGGTAATTGTTCTCATACTTATAATAATCATTGTAATACTTATGTATATAATTTCTATTAAACCATCTCAACAATCAATATATACTCTTTGGAAGGCGATGTTGTTTAGACAAAATAAAAAAGACGGAAATGTGATGTAGGCAGAAGGCCCCCTGGTTGTGCTTATAAAGCAAGAAGAACGATGAGCTGACTAAAGGGTTAAATAACTCTGGCAGACTAGAGTTATAGAGAGAGAGCAGGCTCACTCTCCCCATGGTCTCACGCTCTATTAGTTCACTTGCTAGGTGCAAAACAGGAAGAGGCCTTTGTCTAAGTTCAAAAGAAACAAGTAGTTTCCAAAGATTGATTATCTTGTTTTGTTCAAATTTATAAATGCTAAGCTATGTTCTCTAAGAATTGTGTACACTAGCAAGAACATCATATCTGCTGATCTTTTCTGCCTCAAGATTGTGTAAGCTTGACTTGGGTGACTGGGTGAAGGATGATAATGTAAATAAGTCATTGTTCTTTAAATGATATAAGAGAAACTTTCAATAAAGTCACTTTATGCAGGCTAATGTGCTGTTCTGGCTCTGCATCCCCTGTGTCCCAGAGTGTTTGAGACCCTTACCCAGGGCCCCCGTCGCACTAGACGACGACAAACAATCATAAATATATACTCACCAAACACCAGTGCACCTAACAATGCAAAACAAAGATTAGTAGACATGAACTACCTAATAAACACTAACATAATTGAAGTGAGGGACTACAGTATCCATGTTACACACAGACAGGCCGACCAGAGAAAAGACCAACAATTAAATATCAAAACTGAACCCAACTGAACAAAAGGACTTAGTAGAAGTCTACAGAGTGTTCCACCCTACAACACTAAAATACACATTCTTTTCAGTTGCAAGAGGACTTTCTCAAAAGTACATCACATATTAGCTCATAGAACATGCTTAAGAAAATGAAAAGGAGTTGAATTTCTTCCATACATATTATCAGAATGTAGTGCAATAAAGAGAGAAGTCAATGGCAAAAGAAACCACAGAAGCTTCCTAAACCTATGGAAATTAAATAATATCCTGCTGAACAATCAACAGGACACAGATTAAATTAAAGAAGATATTAGATAGTTTCTACAATTAAGTTATAATGCCAATACAACACACCAGAACTCAGGGTGCAATGAAAGCAGTGCCAATTCCTAAATAAGGAGTGAATTCTCACATAATGAAAACAGTGAGCCCAAATAAACAACCTAATGTTCAACCTCAAGTTTCCAGAAAAAGAAGAACATGTCAAGCCCAAAACTCATGTAAGGGAGGAAATTATAAAGATCAGAGCAGAACTTAATGCAATTGAGATTAAGAGAACAATACAAAGAATCAAAGAGCTGGTTTTATTGAAAGTTTAAATGAAATTGACAAACCACTAGCAAACTTCATCACAAAAGGAAAGAAAAGATTCAAAGCCATGAAATAAGGAGTGAAAGTGTTGAAACCATTACAGAAAAGAGAGGTAAAGAAGATCCTGCAGAAAACCAGAAGACCATCAATACCCATGCCATTTTATTGTTCTCTACGCTGTTTTGTTCATTTATTTGTTTTTGTTATTTTGGGTTTTTTTTAAATGAAGAACAAAATTTATATGTATATAAAAGGATAGCTGGAGTAGGTGTATTGCTGATGTCTGTGGGTTATTGAAAGGAAGAGTCAACGCTTAAAATTTTCTTTTTTCTTCACCAATTTTGCACACTTGAATTTGTAATCAGAATGACTGATCTGAAAACAACAATATGCAGTATAAGAACCATTGTTGAACTCCTACCATCTTGTGCAGTGAAGCTCTGCATCATTTCCATTTTTTTTTATTACTTGTTACTTCCTTTGATTGTTTGATCAATCTTACATTCTTATGTATGGTGGACTGAGCAACTTCACTGAAGATAACATGATGTAATATAACAACTATTTTTAATTCCTATCATTTTCTTTTGAGGTCATGTATCATTTTTGTTTTTGCATTGTTTTGATTTTGCCTTTACTGTTGTTAGTTTCTTTTTAAATTTTAAAAATAAAAAGAATTGTACTCAATGGAAAACATAGAAGAATTGGACAGATTCCTAGAAACATACAATTTACCAAACTTTAATCAAGAAGATATAGAAATTCTAAATAACCCAATATTAGCCAATAAAATTGAAGATCTAATAAAAAACCTACCAATAAAGAAAGCCAAGATTCTGATGGATTTACTGCTGAATATTTCAAGAAATTTAGAGAAGGTCTAATTCCACTACTCCTCCAACTCTTTAATTCACTTGAAATGGAACCAATACTCAATAAGTAACTCCTGGAGGTAGCATTACCCTGATACTAAAACCACAGTAAGATCCACCTAAAAAGAGAGCTACAGGTTGGTCAATCTCCCCAAGGAACACAGATGTAAAAATCCTCGGTAAGATATTGGCAAAGAGAATCAGTAAACCATCAAGAAGATTACACATCATGACCAAGTAGGATTCATCCCAGGGATGCAAGGATGGTTCAAAATCCACAAATCAATAAATCTAATGCACCATATTCACAAAGCCAAGGACAAATACCACATGATCATCTCAATGGAAGAGCAGAAAAAGCATTACACAAAATTAACACCCATTCAGGAAAAAAAAAAACCTATAGAAACCTGGAAGAGATCATCTTTATCTTTATCTTTATCTTTATCTTTATCTTTATCTTTATCTTTATCTTTATCTTTATCCTTAATAAAACCCATCTATGACAAACCAACTTCTAGTATCATACTAAATGTTGAAAACCTGAAAGCTGTCATTCTAAAAACAAGAATAAGAAAAAGATGTCCAATATCACCACTCCTATTCATATAATGCTAAAAATATAAAACAGGGCAATGAGACAAATGAAAGAAATAAAAAGAATAAACACAGAAAAGTAAGAAATTAAATTATGTGGTAATATGATAACCAACAGGGAACACCCCAAATACTCCACCAAAAGACTTGTAGGTTTAATAACCCAATCCAGTAGTGTAGCTGTATACAAAGTCAACACTCAAAAAGAAATAGCATTCTTGTACACAAATTTGCTGAGAGGGAAATTATGGAAAACACTTCTTTCATAATAGTATTGAAAAAATGAAATACTGAAGAATTGTTCCAATAAAGTAAAGGATTTTAATTTGAAAACTACAGTACTCTAAGAAAAAGAGATCAAAGAGTATGTTAGAAAACAGAAAGCTATTCCTTGCTCTTGAACAGGTAGAACCAACACTTTGAAAATGGCCACACTTCCAAAATTGTTATACAGATTTAATGCTACCCTGATCAAAATTCCAAGAGTATTCCTTACAGATGTAAAAAAAAATCCTAAAATTTATTTAGATCCACAAGAAACCTGGAAGAGCAAAAACAATTCTGGGCAACAGAGGCAAGGCCGTGGATTTCAGAATCCTTGATCTGAAATTACTCTAAAATGCTACTGTGATAAAAACCTGATGATACTGGGGGAAAAATGAAAAACAGATATACGGATCAGTGGAACAGAAGGTGGAGAAACTACTCCAAACACACTCAGCCACCTAATCTTTGACAAAGGGGCCAACCACCATCACTGGAAGAAAGGCAGCCTGTTTAATAACTGGTACTGGAAAAAAAAATAAAAATAAAAATAAAAAAAATAACTGGTACTGGAAAAACTGACTTTCCACGCATCATGTCTATCATCATGCACTAACTGAAATAAAAATGGATCAAAGAATTAAATATTAAAATGGAAACCTAAATCTGCTGGAAGATAGCATAGGTAGAACTCTTAAAGACGCGGGTACAACCAAATAATATATGAATAAAACCCCCATTGCGTGAGAAGTATTACCAAAAAATCAACAATTGGGATCTCACCTTATTAGAAAACTTTTTCGCAGCAAAAGAGATCACCAACAGAGTGAAAAGAACCCACAGACTGGAAAAATATTTGCTAGCTATTCCTCAGACAAAGGACTAATATCTAGAATATGTAAAGAACTCAGAAATACCAGACTCCGTAAATTTAAAGACCCAATCCAAAAGTGGACATCTGAAATGAGTAGATACTTTTTGGGCGAAGGTGTAGAAATGACAAATAAATATATGAAGAAATATTGAACATCTCTGGTCTTTCGATAAACGCAAGTTAATCAACATCTCTGGTCTTTCGATGAATGCAAGTTAAAACAATGCTGAAATTCTATCTCACTCCAGAAAGAACGACTATCATCAAGAGTTCAACCAGTTACAAATGCTGACAGAGCTCTGAAGTAAAAAGATGCCTTTTCTGTTATTGATGGGAGCGTAGACTGGTGCAACCACCCTCGTAATCATTGTGGAGACTCCTCAGGAAACTAAATCTAGAGGTCCATTTGATTGAGCTATTCCCTATCTTAGTATCTTCCTGAAAGTATTCAAAACACCACACCACAGCTATATATGTACACCCATGTTTATAGTAGCACAGTTTTTAATAGCTAAATTTTGGAAGCAGCCCCAAACCCCATCAATCAATAAACAGATAAAGATGCAGGTATTTTTATGTAATGAAGTACTTCTCAGGCATGAGGAAGGGTCATCTTGTGACATTTCTAGGTAAATGGATACATGGAGATTTATTTTGTTGGTACTGAGAATGGAACTCAGGCCCTTTCCCATGCCAGGAATGTGCCATGACACTGAGCTGCACCCCTGGCCCTGGACGTACATTGACACCATACACTTCAGTGAAATGAATAGAAGACACAACTGTAAATATCATATTGTTTCTCTGGTGTGAGAAACCAAAAGCGTAAGTGCAAATAAGGACCAAAACACATAATAGATATTTTGAAATAGGAAGATAATAAATATTCAAATAGGAAGAGGGACTAGGGAGGAAAGGAATTAAGGGAAATGTTTTTTAAAAAATAGAAGTGAAGAAAAAAAGGAAACAAAGCTTTGCAAATAAAAAGGGAGGAAGGATTGAAGGGAGGTGAGAGGAACTGGAATGAGAGAAGAATCAAGGTGTGTCATACACAGGTACCAATTCTCTCTGATGAATGTGATCATTTTGTGCGTCTAAAGTGTACCAGAATATTAATTGATTAATTAAAATATTTTATTCTATTAATATATGTTTGTAACATCATACATAATAACACATTCGTCATAGGGCGTTGGTGCATGGACATTCTACAGTTTGATTCTTTTATTTCCCTACCGTTACCCATCTCTCCCTTCTCCCACACCGCCTTTTCATCTCTACAAAGTCTATGTCTGTTTTCTATCACATATCTTTTGCTTTGCTCTTTGGATTATTTATGCTTTGGGTTTCTCATTTTACTTTGCTTGCCTTTGGAGTTTTTCTGGAGCTACTTCTTGGAGTATAATTTCTGCAACTCCCCTTGCCCTCCTTACTCAAATGATGCACTTTTGATCCATTTGATATTACCGCATTTTTCCTATAGATGTTTTTACTTTTTTCATTCTCTTTCTGCTTTATTCCTCTTGCTTCTTAATTTAATTTATCTATCTTTATGTTCATACACTTGGTTCAATCAAACATAATTTTGAAACTTTTCACTGATTTTTTCTTTGAGGGGTTGTGTCAGGTGCTCCTCAGCCTCACTGATCTCCTACTCTTACAGATGAGTTTATGGCACAGGGTTAAGTAAAAGAGACGATGCAAAATACTTGGGAGTCCAGGAAGGTCAGAGTTCTGTTGGAACTAAGACACAGACTTTTCTGGACGTCAGTATTTATTGGGTACATCACATTGTGGGGAGGTGCAGGAAAGTGCAGGGAACAGCTAAGGCAAAATGAAGGGAAACAAGCAGGCCTTGAGAAGTCAGAACAGAGACATTTTAAGCAGGAAATCTCACTAATAGAGAGAACTGATTTATCTGTCAGATTAGTCGTTAGGCCTTTTGAATTCTGAGTTGGTATCCTCAGCTCTGGTCTTATCTTGCCTTAACGGGCTATGAGTAAGAGCTTTCCCAGCACAGCCAGAGAGCGCAACTCAACCCTTACACAGCCAGGCCTCAAACAGGCTGTGTATTGTTGTATTGTTTAGCTCCAGAATAGCCAATTATTTTTTTAAATGGCTTTTGTACCTTGTAGAATTTCTTTCTTTTTTCTTTTTTGTTCACCTGTTGTTTTCCTGATAGCATTCTGTTTTTCATCTGGGTTTTCTCATAGCTGACTGAGATTGTTTATGACAATTTTACTGAATTAATTGTCAATTTGTAGACCTCCATTTCCCAGGCATCTGTCTGTAGAACTCTGTTTTGTTCCCTTGGCGGTATTAAATGTTCTTGATTCTTCATGTTTTTGCATTGCTGTTTTCACTAAGTCAGTCACCTTCTCCAGGCTTTCCTCTCTGGCTCTGAGAAGGAGTAACCACCGCTGGTGACCCAGTGAGGCATCCTGGAGATCTGTTCTTTGCTTCTGTACATGTACTCCACCACTCTTACTTTTAATGGAGAAGTTTTAAAATTGTGTTCTTTTCGCAGTTCCACAGAAACAGAAACGTTGTTTCCTGTTTCCTCTTTGTTTTCCTTAGATCAGTTCCCTAAGATGTACCTTCCCTTGACCAGCACTGTTCTTGACATGCACATGCTGGTTGTGGATGTCTGTGTAGACCATGCACAGGTGTGTGCCGGTGATCTTCATAGGGCGGGAGACATCCTGGTTGAGTGTTCAAATAGTTAGGAGCATCTGTGACCCATTTTTCACAGTTGTGCAGCAGTTGCTATAGTCTCCTTCTCCTTGCAGGAGTGCTTATCTCCCAGCTTTTGAGGACAGAAAGAAGCAGTAGTGGACATCCGGGCCACTGTCCTATGATCTGGAGGACGCTTGGTACTCCTTCCATTCTCACTTTCTCTGTGGAAGGGGGAGAACACAAGCCAAATGTCTTGGTTACTTTTCTTTCATCTTTGAGACAAAATACCTGATGCCCAAAATTAAGGAAGGAAAGTTTTCTTCAGCTCACAGTTTGTGAAACTTTCAGTCCATACTCAGCTGGCTCCAAAGCAGAGTGGCACGTGGCAGAGGGCAACAGTTCATGGTGGCAGAAATAGTAAAATCAACAATGGAGGAATAGCAGAGAGCAAGCCTCTTTCCCTCCCTTATATTGTATGTACACCTGCCCCAGGGTGTGTGTAGCACTCACACCCATAATCCTACTATTAGATCATGAGTCAATCATAAACTCTAAAAGTCCACCCCAAGACTGCACAAGGCTTTGGGGGGACATCTAGACACAATCCATAACACCAAAGTATCTTTCCATGATACCAGACTAAACTGTGTTATAGGAATTGTGGTATACATGAAGGGAAATTGTCTTACTTTCTTCAGGTGTATCTCTTTAGAATGTAGGCCAAGAATGAGGAAACCTCCAAGCTCAACAACAGATCCAATGAATATTTCCTTTTTGTCTATGGGTGGTGGACAAAATTAGTGTTTCTTGTGAAAGATGAGCTTCACAAGTCCCATTCTGCTATCTTGTTCATGTCCAAACAATTGAAGAATTTGAATTATTTATTTGAAGCTGCTTTTCTTCTTGTCATTTTTAAACAGCTTGTCTGAATTTCTACAGCAAAATCTGCCTCCACTTAAATATATAGCATTTGATATATGTGATCTATATTACTTTTGCTTAATTTTATCTTTTTAGCTTTGTGCTACCCCTGTATCACATTGCTTAGTTGTCAAGTAACACATTTAGTTTTCTTTAGACTCCTAGAAGCTGAAAGACTTCTACTCAATGCTGATTGCTTTGTGTATGGAGTAAAGAAGATATTCAGACTTCCTCAAGGTCTCTAAAACTTCTTCTACTTTCACTATTCACTATTTTATTTAGCATTTTCCCATGCAGCATTACATTTCTGCAATCACGAGTGTATGTACAGCTCATCTGATCCTATAAACATTGACTTGTTAGAGTGGCCACTAAACATTATGTTTATGCTGCGTGGCATAAACCACAGAAATTTATTTTCCCACAGTTCTGGGGATTGGAAGATCCAGATCAAGGTGCTGGCAGAGTTGGTTTTTCCCGAGGCCTCTCTCCTAGGCTTCCAGGGGTTGAGGTTTTGCTGTGGCCTCACATGGTCTTTTATCTATGTACCCACATTTGTCTCATATCATCACAGGTTTTTTGAATACGGGCCCAAGCATATGACCTCATTTAACCTAG
Organism: Dinomys branickii; assembly: GCA_004027595.1. Taxonomy (NCBI): domain Eukaryota; kingdom Metazoa; phylum Chordata; class Mammalia; order Rodentia; family Dinomyidae; genus Dinomys; species Dinomys branickii. The sequence goes on along the minus strand of PVLD010017424.1, from coordinate 32,567 downwards.
ATCATTCCATTAGAAGACATATCTACAAACGCCATCACATTCTGAGATATGAGTTTAGCACACGGATGAGATATAGGTATATAATATTTTATATATATTCATTTCCAGGAACCGTTGCATTTCTGACTGGGGCACTAGTGACCCTAGTCAGTGCCATAACGTGGATACTCATAACTCACAGTTTACCACCTTTGCTTAACAAAGCTTTTGATTTTTCCCTCTAATGTTTTTGCTGAATTGACCCTTCACATTCTTGTTTTCTGCAACCAGCCCTTTCCTCGTAAAAGCAGTTTTTCATTAACTTGGTCGGAAGTTAATGAGTACGAGTGCAGGCACATACTCAGGCAAAGAGCGGGCAGATTCCCAACTTTGACTTGCTGAAATTATCATTTATTCCAAGAATACCTTTCTGATTTTATTCAGTTTCTAGAAACTGGTAATACATACATCACAATAATTCTTCTTTGGTTGTGCATGTGGGTGGGTGTGCAGGATTGATGTTTTTTCTTTTTCTTTATCATGACAAAATTATACAAGTTATTCCCTACATGTGGAAATCTCTCTGCCTCCCAGTTTTGCCTTTGTCATACCCACTTGCTTTTGGGTTTAACTTTGTTTTTGCCAAACTACATATTCTAGTTACCATATAGCAGGGTTCATTTGGGAAAATTTCTGAGTTGTTGTAGGTCTAAAACTGTCTCCATTCAATATATTTTGACTAAAAGTTATTTTTCTTCAAGTTATGGAAGACTATTTTTAATTTTATATGTGGTTAAAAAATCATTTCAATTTTTTTCTGAGTAGAGACCTTATTTGATTCAAAAATATTGAGGGTAGCATTCTATCCATTTTTACATGTTCTCAAGTTCCAAAGCAAAGTATACACACTTTTTCTATTTTTGCTGCATCACTAACCTATAGGACATTTTACTCTGTGGAGCTTTGGACTTGATGCTATTGTTTCCTATCCATCACCCTAACACAACAGATATTCAGGAGGGAGAGCGTTATAGCAGTGATTTTTCTTTCCTCCTTTTGAACTCAATCTTCTTCTCATTCTGCAGGTACAGTTGATGACTCCCTTAGAGGAAAGTTGCTTGTAATGAAAATCTCATATGAGAAGAGCTCTTTTGAAAATTTAGTTCATTAATTCTTCATTGTTTTCATAACTCCCTGATGCCTTTAAGAATACAACTTTTCTGATGTAAGAGGCATTTTCTATGTATTAAGGCATAATTTACTGCACCTTTAGACATAGCTCTCTCAAGTATTTATTTTAAAAATTTGAATGCTGACATTTCACTAGAGCCACACTTAACATTTGCCATCACTTGCTTATAGCATCAGGAAAAACGATATAATGTCAAGTATTTTTGCTTTGCCTGTTTTTGAAAAGCCCTCCAACACATTGCCTTAACTCACCTAAATATGCAGAATTGTCACTGAGTAAAATATTATCAGTTACTGCTCTCTGACCAAATAATAATCTATTTTTTAGAAAGGAAATGAAAAAGAGCCTTATAAAGCCTTCGGCAACCTTAAAAGTAAAGTGTACTTTTGCTTTTGAATGCTAGATTGGTGATTTAAAACAATTCTCTCTAAAATCCTTTGACATCATAGTTATTCAATCCTAGTAACTTCATATGACTGCATATATTTCATTAAAAATCCAATGGTGCTAATGTTTCGTTATTTCAATCTTACTGGGAAAACTTTACTTCACAGGTAAATTTTATGGTAAAGGTCATAAAAATTGGGGCTCCTGAGAAATTCCAGTAGGACAACTTACTCACTCTGGGATGGCACAAGGAAGAAAGGCAGAGAAGTGCCCTTGGAAGAAGGACTTGTTAAGACGGGGCTTGAAAAGTGAACGTTTCCAGGGTTTCACAATTCCTAGTGCTTATGGTATGTTACATTTGATGGACATTTCAGAGGAAGAAATGGAGATGTGAAATAGATGTTAGACACTGTTATTCTTTACCGGACAGGAGATGCCAGGGCTACTAAAAGCATGAAAGAGAGAAAAATGGTATAGTAACTACATAAAGAGATTAGTTATGAAAGAGAAAGTAATCTAGGACACGTCTTGGGGAAGCTGAAAGCTTCAACTGGTGACTGTATAGAAGAGTCAGCAAAGTGGCAGAAGCACAAGCGCTAGTAAAACAGCAAGGAAGTGAAGTCAAAATGGAAAGAAAGGGGACGTATGCTGTAACTGAAGCTACAGACGAAAGTGACTTACAGCAGGAAGAAAGGAAGAGCACAGGTGTGTACCTGAAAGTGGCACTTCCTGAGTCATTTGCACTCTCTAATTCCCATCCCCAAACCCACCTATGAGGTATGTCCCTGATATGTACATTCCTTGCATCACCCTTTGCTACCAAGTTTTATTTATCTTTTCCTTAGACTAGTTAACTGATGCTCGCTGATTTCACTGTTTCTATTCTGGAGCCACTGCAACACATTGTTCTAATAGGGCCAAGAGAAATGCTTTAAAAAGATAAAATAAAACTGTAAATCAAACCAAATTAATCACTTTTCTCAATATTCAGCGCTTTTTGGTACCACTTGTAATGGGATCCAAGGGCTTATTAAGGACTTAAAATCTTTGACCTTACCTGTGAGCTTGTACATACCCATTCCTTATTCAAACACACTGTGTGACATTACAGCCAGAATTACCTGCATACTCTGCAAATCATTCTATTAAAACACAGTTTCTGTCTCTCATCTTTTGACTTTGGGTTACTTTTGCTATAAAAAGAGATCTTAGGTTTAAAAAGAAATCTGTGACAAAATGTTGGAGGCTCAGTTTAGAATGTAGGCTTCAAGTGGCATTAAGGTTCCTGCCTTCTGTCTTGGATCTCAGTCATGAGCTCCATTTCTAAATGATGAGAAAATATGTAGTGAAAAACTTACTCATTCTAAATCTGACCATCCAGAACTGGTCATCTGTCTAACAAGTAAAGTAGAAGCACAATTTAGTCTACTACATAAAATCATCTAAAGGAATCACTACAAATGCACAAACTCATGAATTAAACAGACCTTTACTGTTTTAGCTCACTGAGATTATTTGTTTTACATAGGAATAGACTAATTAATGGTACAGTCTTTTTCTTGACAAGTTTTCGATAGATGGTCAGCACCCTTCACTTAGAACTTTGCATGTGTGCCATGCTTTCACTGAGAATTCATCTCTTACCATCATTCTAAGATTACTATGTTCTTTGAAATTATTCATTTTAGTTTTGCTTATTACCTATCAATACATTACTTACTTCTAAACTCATTATTTTCATTTTTACTCCCAGCTAGGCTATATAAGTATAGTATACAGTATGGACTATATACTATATAGAGTAGAGTGCACAGTATAGTATATAGTATAAGCGTAGTACTATCAAGCTCAATGGAATGGACCTGTAATGTTTTTATTTTACTCTTTTGTACTACATAAATCCATACTTCTCATCTTTGATAAATTATTTGTCAGATTATTCTGGGCATTCAAATAAATAGCCAGTTCATAGCCTTTTCATGTAGCTTGCAGGATATCAAAATTCTACACTGAGTACAACTTAGGAAATCAAGATGACCCATCTCTTCCTTTGGTTAACTACAGAAGAAGCAGTTAAATGATCCAAGTGATTACCTCAATATCTCTGAGTAACACAGTTGATCTAAATGAATCCAGAAAGGTTTGACTTGAATTTAGATGGGTGTAGATTATGATCTCTAGAAGGTTAATACTGTTCTCACTGAAGCATATTAAATATCCAAGAAATGAACAATGTAGGTGATTAGCACTGCTCAAAATCCGTGTTTCTTCTTTAATTTTTCATAGAGCCTGATGTATATGAAATGATCAGTGCAGATAGATATTCTAATGAATCTTTACTGCATTTAGTTGGAGCAGTTTTACTTTCTACTATAAAAGAAAATGCCTGTTCAATCACTAAGAAATCAAATAATAATTAATCCTGGCATTGTGAGAAAGGAACCACCTGCCTTGCTGGTGGAAATGTAAACTAGTACAATCACTATGGAAATCAATTTGGAGATTTCTCCAATAACTGAAATTAGAAATTCCATAGGGCCCAGCCTTCCCCTGTGAGGTATTGTCCTCAAAAAACTTAAATCATCATAGCACAGCAATACCTGAATACCACTGTTCATAGCAGTATGATCTGTAATAGCTAAATTCTGGAAGCATCCTGCATACTCATCAATAGGTGATTGGATAAATAAAATGTGATATTTAGATATCATGGAATAATATTCAGCAATAAATGACAAATCTGAGACATTTGTAGGAAAATAGATGCACCTAGAAAATTATATTGAGTGAAATAAATCAGACACACAATTTTGAATATCGTGTGGTATTTCTCATCAAAGGGAGACAAAATACAAAAGCAATACAGCATTGATAGACAGGGATGAGGGCATGGGTCCCCAGCGGCAGGGAAGCGATCCAAGGGAACTAGGGTGAGGGAGGAGGAGAGGAGGTGAAATAAGAAAACAAAGAGATGCGCCATGCACACAAACTCGGTAACCCGATGAATGCAAACCCTACGTGCTATAATATGAGCTAAGAAGAGTAACACCTACAAGTATGATGAAGGGGACAGGAAACTGCTGGAGGGGGGTGGCAGGGAAGGGGACTGGAAAAAGCTATGATATGTACGTGTAATCACTCCCAAGAAGATTGTAAACTGCATGAAATAAAGCATGTAGCATGAAATTTTTAAAAAGAATAATACTGCATGCAGAAAAATAATTTAATTACTAACCACAAGTGAATTTTTTTTAGATTAGGACAATTTTCTAGATAATTATGTTAAATTTTCTAATTGTATGATTATGTTTCCCATCTCTATGTGATTTGTGCAATTAGTCACTATTTAATTGACATGAAACCCAGAGTGTATCTAGCAATAAAAGAGAAAATGTTTGCTAAAACATTCACTAAAGTTCATGTAATAAATCTTTCCATCATTAGTCCTAAATCAAATTTTGCTGTGATCTTCCACAGTAATTACTATAAATTTTATTAACACAGACAGCTCTGACTACTTCATACATCCTGAAAAAGGAAAGTATTTTCTAATATAGCTGGTGATAAATGGTCTGGAATAAATGAAGCTGAGAGTTACTCAATGAAAAAATAGTTTGGTTAATTTGTATAGAAATGGAAAACAGACTAGAATAAATAGATACCTTTTCAGTACAATGGCTAAGCAGGTCCTATCTTTCAAAAATATATTTAACTGTAAGTAAAAATAGTATCATACTAAAATAAAATGGCTCTTTATGTTATGGGCACATAAACAACAAAAGTCTGAGAACAGGAGATTGACTCTCAGTGGCAAACGCTTTAACCTCCCATATTGTTACAGTTGATAAATTGTGTCAACTTGAGAAGTCTAGAAGCTTAACTCAGTGACTCAGTAGCGAGCCAGGGTCCTTACTCTGTCTTCATCCTGAGCCTGTGCAAGAGGAGGGCCTGGAGATAGTGTGGATGTAAAGGACACTCCCCCGAGGGCGGGTAGGCTGCGTACAAAAAAAGCGAAATAAGGGGAAAAAAAGAGAAATAAGGAAGAAATGGTGGCGGGTTCTTCAGAGGAACTCGTCTTCATCTTCAGCTTGGTGGTGGCCTCCTGGTTTCTGGTGAAGACTGTGCTGCTTCTTCCTGGGATTCTTTAGCCTTCTGGTGTAGGCTCTTCAGCCTTCGTGATAGATTTTTTTAGCATTTCATCGAATACCCATCAGCCTCCAGATATGGACCTGCACGCACACTGCAGTGAGCTCCAGGCCTGGGGCTGGGCTCTTCAGTCTCCAGTGTGCAGGCGCCCTCTGCACACTTCCTCATCCAATCCTGTGGCTGATCATAGTAAGCCAAGTTTGTCATTTATTCTTGTGTTATATCTGTTTCTATAAAAGCTCAAATATATTTCTCATTTGTTGGGAAAACTATTGCCGATACAGAAGTAGGACGCTGGTATGGTAGTGTGAGGACCTCTGTTGCTTCTCCCCAGGGCCACCGATGAACACACACACAAAAACACTCATGAACACTGACATGCACATCATGAATTTGAAGCCTCTGGAAAGTTCATAAAATCAATAAAGAGTCCTCTAGTCATGAAAATCCATGGACAGTTGGCGTTCAGGGAACAGAATGTAGTATCTGAACCTAGATCATCACACTTCACCAACTGTTATGTTTTGTTCCCTGAAAACTTAGTTGGAGATAGAAGCTACCATTTTAAATAGAATTAAACCTTATTCTTGCTTAGTAATACAATCTAAATAAGACCAACATTTTAAGATGCACTTTCAGAATATACAATGTGAGAATACAATGTGGGAATACAGATGTACAGTACATCACATATTTTTAGAATATACATTGTGAGGATTAGGGAAATCCTGCATGTTATCAAGACAGAAAGTTTAGAAAGCCCAACACTTGAAGAATTTTACAATTAAGCTTCTTATGATATACCAATTTTAGGAGAGAGTTTGAATAATTGAAAATGTAGGAACCTCTGTATTTTATGCTTAAATAAGGAAAAAGACACCCAAACAAAACAATTTTGATTTCATCAAATTTTCAAATGAAATTTAAATCAAAGATAGCTCTTAAGAAAAACATTTATACTATGGTTAATGCTACATAAGCAGACAGTTTGTACCTAGGTAGACCTCAACTCCTCATCAACAGACTTTGTTCAGTATTTCTTACAGCTGGCATCCTAAGGCCCATGTGTATCTCATGAGAGAAAAACTTTTCCATTTGCAATCTCTATGACAATGTATCTAATTCTGGATCCATATGAGACCTAGTATATTACTGGTGGTTAATTATATACCCCAGTAATTTGATAGGTCTAATAGCCATCATAAAATAATCCCATGCTTGCTTTTCTTTATGTTCAATAATTGATTCAATTATTTTATATGGTGCTTCATTCATGTAAAAATAAGGAAAGTACATTTCTCTGTAGTTTAGCTTCCTGGAGTAATCATCAGCAGAGAAAATCAAAATTGAAATAATTGAAGGAATTTGCATTTTTCTGGGTGAAAAAAATTCAGTGTGTATTCCTAACATATTCTTAAGTGTATTACCACTGAAATGAGCCCAATAATCTTTTATAATATTCGCGTTTATCAACTGTACTGCATACATAGATAAAACTTTTTTTTTGATTTTAATAAGTTCTCCTTGAATCCCAATGCACAGATGCTTTCTTCTGAGTTATTGTAAGGAAATTGAGTGGGAGTTTAATTTGCCTGATAAGTGATCCATTCTTGCTGAAACAGCATTGTATCATGAAGGATAAAATGAATCCTATTAAAGAAGGCATAACCAAGCAGTAGAAAATGTTTGGGGCTATCCAGGTTAAGATACATTTTGTATTTTGCCAGTGTGTTTGCATTTGTCATAAGTACCTAATTTTTGCCATTTAGTCATTATGTATAAAAAGGATGAATAAGTAAATCCCTTCGTTTAAATGTAGCTGCCATTTAATTGATTATGTCGCTATAGTATGAGGCATTAAGTTGTAGTGTTTTTTTGTAACATATGCTCTCCTTGTAAGATTATATTTGAGTCTTCCAGGTAGAAATACAACAGCAGCTGTAATGGGTTTGTTTCTGGTTACCCCATGTCCTTGAGGTGTATTATTTTGCAATATTTTGACTTTTCAAAGTGTCTTTTTTCAATCTCCTACCCTCCCTTCAACCCCTTTTCCATTCCTTATTGACAAAGCTTTGTTTCTATTTTATCCTTCTTTTATCGTTTTTCTTTTTTTTTTTTTTTTTTTTTTTTTTTTTTTTTTTTTTTTTTTTTTTTTTTTTTTTTTTTTTTTTTTTTTTTTTTTTTTTTTTTTTTTGCGGTACTGGGGATCGAACTCAGGACCCTGTGCTTGCCAGGCAGGCGCTTATTCTACTGAGCTATATCCCCAGCCCACTTTTATCGTTTTTCTTTTCCCTTCCTGCCTTTCCCCCTTATTATGTATATATCTAAATTGTACCAATAAATTCAAAAAAATGTCTCTGGCATGTATTTAAGTTAAAGTTGAATTTCTTCAGGAATTTTCCTCACAGAGCATATTTGAATCTGTGAATCAAAAGCTTGACCCTGTTTATAAATGTGGACATGCATGTGTGTGTATATATTTGTGTATATACAAAGGCATATGTATATACTGTCTGTATTAATCAGGTTTCTCCCGAGAAATGTACCCAATAGAACATCGTGTGTGTGTGTGTGTGTGTGTGTGTGTGTGTGTGCAGAGAGAGAAGCAATAGAACATATATCTGTGCATATACTACATTATATGGCTATCTATTAATAATGTAGAAATAGACCTTATATAGAGGAGAGAGATTCACTGTAGAAATTGCCCAACATCTCACATGAATATGGAGGCAGAAGTGCCCTATCATCTGCTGCTTGCAGGACGGTGAACATGGAGAGCCTATGGTACCGCTCAGTCTGAGTCTGCAGGAGTCTGACAACCAGAAGCATCAATGGACAAGATGAGGAGTAGACCTGCATTTAAGCAGGAAGCAAATTTGACTTTTCCTCAGCTTTCTTTAGTTCAGATTCTGGAGGAATAAGACATCTCTTACTCTGGTATGACCATTTCCTTCGCTCAGTCCATCTAGCCAGATTCTAACCTCTTCCAACAACAACTGCACATAACTTACCAGCTAGCTGGGCATTCTTCAGCCAACTGAAGGTGACAAACACAATTCAGCATGACGCGCACCCATGGGAATGTGTTGGTATAGAGAAGTGGTTAAAGTAAACAAGTGTTAATCTAGGAATACAACTGGTGAGCTCTTCTACTTAGCTATTTTATGTAAATAAGGGTTTTGAGGCAGCCAATTGATTACAAAGAAGAGTAAAGAAGTATATTAAAGAGAATAAGGCACAAATCATTGCATTAATTCTTCTCAAAGTTCCAGAAGCGATGCCAAATACCCCTCCGCAAGTTTAATATCCTTTAAAGGAACAAAACACCAGCACAAAAGCATCAGTTAACTCCATGTGGGAGTGAACCTGGAAGATCTGCAGTTTCCAACAGTTCATGTCCTAATGTTTAAAGAACTTATAATGAAACAGTTATGAATAAAAAGGAGAAAATTTCACCTTCAAGTATCAAATTTTTGGCCCCAGTAGCATGTCAAATCTGTAGTGCATCTCTACACAGTTAAAATTTTCAATCAAAATGCTAAATTACATTCATGGAATGTATTAGAGATAAGAGAAATATGATGTCTACTAATTTATTATATATAGGCATTTAAAGTGTGTCTCCATTTGACAGTTTTAGACAGATATTTATACAAATTCATGTGTGATGAAATTAAAATAATAGAGTAAAAATATTAACTACTTTACACTAGGGGTCAGGGAATATTGGTGCATGTGGTGAGACTTAAATTAAAATGACAAATAACTATATCTATTAGCCTAATGGGGGGTAGGGAAGATTTCACAGAAGGCGAAAGCAGCACAGGCTTCACAGCAAGACAGACTGTGCTTCTCTCAATTGCAGGAGAAGAGCCATTGTGTGTAGAGCATAGAGGACGAGGAACGCATTTCAGAAACAATTCCTACTGTGTCTCTGCCTCCCGAAGTGAGCTGATCCACGTCCTCATACGCAACAAGACTGCCCAGCTTGCACCTCATGTATATAGATGGTGTATGGTGTACATATATAGGTATACATATTTAAATGTCTATACAAATGTTATATGTCTCATAAACAAGTACTACAGACATAGCACATATGTTATGATGTATATATATATAGTATGTATATATTATATACGTGTGTGTAATAAAACATTGGTTTTATTCAGACGTCTTAAACGTACCCTAAATTCAGTGTCTAAAACTGTGCTACTGCTTTGCCATCTGAAACTATGTGCTCTTTCTTTCACTTGTCACGTCTCAAATGATTGCATCACTGTCAAGGAACTGCTCAAATTTAATCTTCGGGGTTGGTTTTCAGACTTGCCTCACTTTGACGCCCAACACCACGTCATAGACAAAGGGGGCATGTTCACGTGCAACATACTTTCACGGCTGCCCCCTCCTGTCCCAGCGAGTGGCATCACTAACACGGGCATGCCATCTTCTCCTCCCTGGGTTAGTCTGTCTTTCTTAACATCACTTCACGACAATACATTTCCAGCTGAAGTTTTCAGCTTTGTTAATCACATCCACACATCCAATACAAGCAAGCGTCTTATGCTATTTTGTCAATGCATGTCTGCCTGTTAATGTTTTCCTTCTTCTTAAAAAAAAATAAATTAAAAAAAAACACTTCCAGAGAGATGACTTAATTTACAAATATCTGCGGTTGTCCTTAATAATTTTATACTACTGATTTATTGTTAGTTTCTCAGAATATGCTTTAGGTGATGCCATTGTTTCAAAATTCACTAAACTTGTTTTCTGCCTGAAATACAATTTATCGTATTTTTAAAAAAATTTATTCTGTAATGGTTGAGAGCAGTATTTCAGAAATATCAAATAAACTAATGGACACATTAGTACTGTTGAGATTTGCAGTAGTTTTATTGACTTTTTGTCTCATTTTACTATCACATAGTGAACTAATGAATTAAAATTTCTTGCTATATTCATGGAATTATCCACTTCTTCCTTTAACCTTCACAATTTTCTTCCTTTATGTTAGATTTTGATTACTATTATGAAGTTGTGTTATAATTGTTTTCCTAATGACAGAACTTTTTCAACACGTTGGAGTGATTCTATTTATCTGTAGAAATAATCTAATTTCTAGTCTATTTTAACATTGCCAAATATTCATATAACCACTCATCTTTATATGCTTGCCGTGATAAATAAAATTTTTCTATCTACTTCAATTCAATCTATATTTTATTTAAATTTATCTCTCATATAAAACAAAAAAACAGTATTTTTACCAAATTTCAAAATCTCTTCACTTTAATTTGAGCTTGTAGACAATTATAATTCACGGTGGAGGTTTGTATGGTCAGATATTAAGAGTATATTTTATTATTTCGACTTGGTATCTCTCATCTCTAATCACCTTATTCCCATGTTTGAATTTTTTTCTGGATTATTGGACAATTTTAGTGTTCTGTTATAATTAATCTACTGGCTTTTAAACGATATGTATAAAATATTTTCAGAGCCGTGTTGAGGTCACCACAAAATCGAAAGGAAAGCTCACAGCTCTCTCCTAGACACCCCGTAGCCCACAGGCACAGCCGGCCCGGTCATGGACACTCCGCACCAGGGCGGCGTATTTGTCACAGCTATTGATCCTACCACAATTCCCCATTACCCTCCGAAGTCCTCAGTTTTCACTGGGGTTTACACTGGGAGCTGTAGCACCTACGGGTTGCCACATCCATGCACTAACGAAGCACGTTCAGTAGTTTTCACCGCGTTGAAGCACCTGTGCCCCCTAGTCATTGCCCTGAAGCCCCTGGAAACCACCCATCGTTTTACTCCTTCTATACTTTGCCTCTTCTGGAATGTCACAGAACTGAAACTAGCGTGTGGTGTTCAAGGTTCTCCTCCTGACGATGTGCACTTAAACGTCTGTCACTTGTATGACTTCATAGCTCCTTTACTGTTAGCATCACTGATTTTAATAATTTTTAATAATTATGAGTATTGCTGTCATACATAGCTGTGCACACGTTTTGGCATTGCTATCATTTTTCAGCTCCGTTAGGTGAACACTGCACGGCATGATTCCTGGGCCGTTTGGCAACGATATACGCAGTATTGTACGAGGCTGCTGGTCCGTCTTCAAAGTGGTTGCAGCATTTTGCTTTCTCAGCAGCTCTGAACGATGTGGGTATTGCATGTTAGTTCATGCTAACTGTACCTTTTTGCATAATGTTTTCAATAATTTCCTCTGAGAAATACCATATAATACCTAAGTGTTTTACAAACTATTAAAATTAATAGTGTACCACTTGATACAATAATGTAGGAATTTCTGTTTAATACTTTCCCATTTTCATGTTATCTTTGCTATGTACCTGTATTTATATACACAAAGCCACACATAAAGTGTTATAATTTTTGTTTTCATCCTATAATTTAATAATCATAACTAATCTTGAATATTATCATATATAATTATAATATATATTATATATATAATATAATTATAATTATAATTTTCAGTGATTTTCTTTATACATTTGTCTGAATCTCGCTCCTTATGTAGCTACTTTGGATATATATTTTTAACTTCTTTATGTGTTGATACATGACTATGTGCTACTTTTGTTGGTTTTTCAGAATCCTAATGCAGTTGGCTTCTGTTCCCTCCCTCCCGTACAGGTCTTAGTTGTAATCAACAGGAGAGACTGACCACTTTGTGTATATTTCCATTCCAAAATCTAATTTTCATTCCAGAGTTTTTGATATATTTCCATTATTATTTTGTTCCAAATATTTTCCCTAGAATTTCTTCTCTAACCTATGAGCTATTTAGAAATCTATAGAGTAAGTAAAAATTTTGGAGAACATGCTTATTTTATTTTTTATTATTTCCTCAGTGAATACTACTGTACTCAGAAATGCTCTTCTGAGAAATTTCAATTAAAATTTATTCAGGCATATTTGAGGATATATATTTGATCAATGTTCATAAAAGTTCCTTATTCACTTGAAAAACTATGTACTTAAAGCTTGTTAAGGGCTGGAACTATAAATCAGTGACACAGTGCCTGCCTGGAAAGCACAAGGTCCTGAATTCAATTCCTGGTAACAAAGAACAAAGAAAAAAACAAATAAAAACTTGTTAAGTGGAATCCTCTGTACATATCAGATTGATAATTTGTTTTGCTCCAGTGTATTTTGTTCTTAATGAAATACTGCTTGTCTTACCATCTTAGAGGTAAAAATATCCAGCCGTGATTTTTGTTCAATTGTAGTATTCATTATTATTTGCTAGAAAGGAATACAATTATGTTACTTGAGTTATTTTGCAGCTGTATGGAACTGTATCACAGGCGAAAATCGTGACCAAGTTTGTGTTCCATGTTTTTCTTACTAGGACAATTCTTGCCTCATAGTCTGTGTTGACTGAGATCAGTGTAGGTATGCCAGCATGTGTGTGTGTACTTTTCCATGTTCTAAAGAATAATTTTTCTTTTATTCGTAATTTATCTGCAGCACATAGCAGAGAGTTGTTGTCTAATTTAAATAGTTTGATGGTCTTTGAAGATTACTTGGTAATTATAGTATGTTTAACATTAATAACTAAAATACTTATTTAAATCTATAATCTTGTAAATTTTTGTTTAGTTTCTTTGGTAGTGTTTTTTATCATGTTTGTTGTCTGTTACCTTAATCTAATTTTTAATTATTTTATCATTTATATGGTTCATAAAATTTTATATTACTCCTTAGCATTTACTAAGGAGTTTTATGCATTATGTTTTTTATTTAACGGTATTAATTTTAAATAATGTATACTCTTATTTCCAGGTAAACACGAGAACCTACAGTCTATATAATTTGTTGAACCTTTTCTATGCTTTTTGATCTAAAATTTCATATATTGTACACATCATGTATGAGAGTACTTTGATGATTCTATCACTTGGGTCTGGATATTAACGTAATTGTTTGGAAAATGTTGGCCTTTTTCTACTACATATTAAAGTCAATTACAGGTGGACAAATTCAAAGTTTGTTTAATAAGAATAGAAAAGCAGTATATAGCACAGATGTAAATGAGCCCCATACTAAGTTGTGACCTGACTGAGAAATCTACCTAGGGCTGCTATACCAAGAAGCTTCTGTATTCCAGATGGTTGAGAACATGAAACAATTCCAGCTCTGCATGAGTTCCTAGAATCATCAGATCTGTTGGTGCTGTGATTCTCTCCCAACATCCCCTGGTTTCCCCTCTGTGTTACTTGGCTCTCTGTCTCCTTGAAAAAATACCTGAAGTATCTAAAGTAGGGAAGGGGACAAGGTTTGGGGCAGGACAAGACAGAGCCGAGATACTTCCAGACAGGGAAGCACCACAGGGATGATATTTTTCATTCCCAACTTATTTTCAAGAGATACAAAGCTCTGCCAGCTGATTTCTAAAGCAATGGGTTGTTTCATGTGTGAGTAAAAGGAAGTAGTTTAAAGTCAAGATCTTTTGTTTTTTTGTTTTTTTTTTTTGTGTGTGTGGTACTGGGGATCGAACTCAGGACCTCGCACTTGCCAGGCAAGCGGTTATTCAACTGAGCTATATCCCCAGCCCAAAAATCTTTATTTGTTTTTGTTTTTTGTTTTTTGGTGGTTTTTTTTGCGGTACTGGGGATTGAACTCAGGACCCTGCGCTTGCTAGGCAGGCACTTATTCCCCTGAACTATATCCCCATCTTAAAGTCAAGATCTTAACTTTGATAAAATTTACTTGAAAGTGCCTGCACAGAAGCATAAATTTCTATGGACATAATGCAAAACAGTGACTCTCACAAACACATTCCTGGTCTTCATGCTCTCTGTCTTAAGACCACGATGAAAAGAAGTGAACATTTGCACATTACACAGATAAAAATATTCCTACAATTAAGGTTTGTTTACCACCTACATCTGAATGAAACTTTTTCTAAAAATGATTAAATGTGTTTCAAATGGAAGACGTAAACCACATTCCATCACTCCCTTCCTTATGCCAATCTTTCTGGGTGAGGAAAATGTTATCATTTTGATTGTTTGTCTTCTTTAATTAAGATTTTATTCCTCTGTATGAGAAGAAGACAAGTCCAACGAAATATCTTTACACAAAAAATATCATGATAAGTGGCTCTAAATGCAGACTTTCTGAAAGGAAAAGCCCTAGTGGGTGCTTGTGATGGCCATTGATTTGATGTCAGTAGGTATCAGAGCTTTCATTGCTGTGCCACATGGGTACAATTTCCGAGGGCATCAGAGACTACACATTGACTGTGACAGGAAAGACCACCAAAGGACCATTCTCCCATCTATCATTTGTGAAGAGAGGATGTGTTTTCGGAGTGGAAAGCACCGTTAGCACCGTTTCACACTTCGCTTCCATCCCAAACTGGTTAATTTATGTTCAGTTTATCTCTAAATAGCATTCTGTTCTTTGTAGAATAAACACAAGAAACCTTATAATTTTTAGTTTTCAAAAGACTCATCTGTTAATATCCATTCCAGTAATATGTTTAATGAATATAAGAATACATATTTCTGATTTTAAAATATTTAGAAGAAAATGTTTACTATTATTTTATAAAGGCATAATAATAAAAAGTTATAAGAGCTTTAATTAAGAATTGAAAATATTGAAACAGACTTGATTAGTTAGATTGAGAAATAGAGGTAGGGGATGGATAAATATAATTCTATGGTTATTTTTGATTCACAAAAAAATCCAGATTAAGTCTGTTATGAGATCATGACAAAGTCAGTCTATGGCTTTTCGCCTATCAGAAATTAGTTCCTTTGCTCAGAGAGGGAGATAGGATTATCCATTTTAAATGTGAACTCCCAGGTCTATTTCTATATACTTACAGCTGAGACTTACGAAAGAGAGGCTGTGGGATGGACTTCAAGAAGTGTTTTCTCCTGGACATGGGAAGACTAGAGAAGAGTGAAGGATCGGGTTGAGAACATCAAGTGAATCTAGAAGAAGAAACAACCTTTCCCACAATCCTGCCAGTGTGTCATACATGTGCATCTGTGAGTGCATGCACACAGGCCCAAACACATACGGATAACTTATAAGCTCACACTGTCCACACACGGTAACTGTCAAAGTGGAAGCTACAAGCGCAGGTGTTCACACACATCATGTCCCCCCCCTTAAAGCCTGTCTCTCGTTCTATCAGTTGTTCGCTCGCTCTTTCAGACAGACACGCACGCCCATGCATAAAATGACAGAAATGAAATGTAAAATATGCGTTCAACAGTGCATTATTTATCAGCAGAATTCTTTTTTTCTACATTTCTGAACTTATAGTTTCTTCTTGGAAAAATTCCATATACTTCCAACAATGTCTCTGGGCACATACTCATTTCTTAATATAACTAAAAGTAACAATTACCACAAATGGCAACGAACTTCAGAGTCTTCTCACCTAGTAACTGTTTTTGACAGAAAATTGCAAATACCACTGTGCCTGGAAATAGCTTATATAGCCTCTTTCATTCTAATTAGCACTAATAACTATTTTTCCTTTTTATTTCCTCAGAAAAACCCCAAAAGATAGTAGCATATTATCCAATTATTCCCTCCATGTCTTTTCAGAGTCAGTTATCCACATTACTTAAGTTTTGTAATTTATTACTTACAGCTTTAAGGAGATAGTTTATCACTAATAGCATCATTTTTGAAGACTGAAATATTCAATGATATTGTCTCCCTCTTGCCTGTTCACTTTGCTTCCATTTCATCAAAGAAAGAAAACTGAATTTATGCGATGAAAATATTGTTAAAAGGGCTTTTGGACATTTAATGAGAAAGATGAGAATAAAGACATAATAGGGCTGGGGATATAGCTCAGTGGAATAAGCGCCTGCCTTGCAAGCGCAGGGTCCTGAGTTCAATCCCCAGTACCGCAAAAAAAAAAAAAAAAAGACATAATAAGACCGGAAAAGATTGCTTTTTATAGAACAATAGCACTTCTGTATATAATTCAACTCATATATGAACATTAGGGACATATACCTCAAGTGGTTGCCCAATAAAATAGTTAAATCAATATTGTCCAGATGAAAATACATACAAAATAGAGATGGTAGTAAGGAAAAATATATAATGTCCAGAGGAAAAAAAAATACAGTCAAATTCAAAATATGCCTGGAATGTTTGCCTAATTCTTTAAGAAAAATATAAATAAATAAATGAACATCAAAGTCAAAGTGCTGTACATCTTAGAATGAACAGAGATGAACTTTAAAATTATTATTATTATTATTATATTTTATGAAGTTTACAAGGAAAATAAAAAAGAATGAAATTGTAGAAAATGTCTCAGCAGAAAAACAGAAAATATAAAAGGAGCTGAATGACATTTTAGACTAAAAATTGCAATATCTAAAATGAAAACACTGAGTAAACTCAAAAACTAAAAGAAAATACTAGACAAAAGATTCAGCAATCATGAGCAGCGATCAGTAGAAATTAGTATATACAAGTAAGAGAGAGAACATTTTAAACAGTAGAGGGGCTTTGTGGAAATAACAAAAATTCAAAATGCCTTTTACTAGAAACAAGACAGTGGTGAACGGGGAGCACAAATGACAGAAAACATCGCTAATTTTTAAAAACCAAGGTTCAGGTTAAAATGTGCTCTTGTGCTCCGGACAGGACAATCCAATGGAGACCAGACATAGAACATTAGGATTAAAAATGATGAAAACCAAGGTGAAGAAATTTGGAGAGTATTTAGAGAAACACGACATAGTATATTTTAAAGATTAGCTATTTAAACAGCTTTGACTTTTAACCAGGAAACATCAAGTCTAGGAGACAGTAGGGAAAACAAAGCTTTGGAAAAAATCGCAGAAAAATTCTATACCTAATGAAAGTATTCTTCAGGGAAAGACAGCAGAAAGGAATTTTCAGATGCAAGCCATCTAAATTATTGGTTGCTCTTGCTCCTGGTTTAGAAAGGACGCTGCTGCAGGCCACTGCTGTTAGACTCTGTGTAACAGTCAGTCTCAGTCTTTAGTGAGACTGTGTCTCTGGCATGTGACCTCACAGACGTTTCTTAATTTTTTACTTCCTTCTTAGTTGAGACAGAATAAAAGAAGCTGGAGTAGAACGATATTGTACCCCAAGTGGCACAAGGTTCTAGGAAAGTCTTTCCTTGGAGCGTAGACCTTTGATTCAGAGAGCATCTTGGTATAATGGGTTATTTTTCCAAATCCCCTGCCAGAGCCATGAGAAAATATTTTATGACTCTCCACTGAGAAGCTGATGGGATTCCAGGAAAGATCTGAGATTGTACGGGTCCTCTTAGAATAAAGTTCCCAGTTCTCTTTCTCTGGTCTAAGCATATTGGCCACCAGCTATTGCTCTAAATTACCTTTCAGCAATATCTACAGCTTATGTTTCTATACATTTCTGATCCAGATAAGTGGATGTTAACTGTGCCTCTGGACATTCCTGTCTCTTCAGATTTCAGAGTGGCAGTTTATCATGAATCTTAGTTCAGTGCCTGGTCCAAGACAAGTCTGATTTTCATAGTACTTTGCTTAGTATTTCACAGTATTTGCTTAGTATTTTCTCTGGTTATAAAGGTGACTTCTCTGCTATATGTTGGAACAGAAAATAGAACATATGATATGAATGTAATATTGGGTGAATAAAATGCACTGCTAGGCAAAGTTTCTTACCAAAGCTAGACAGACAATTCATAGTGGAAAAAGGTACCCATTCAGCAAGAAGACATCTTAGTTGTAAAATGGCATTCATTACTAAGATTCAAAACACATGAACTGAAAAACTGACAGAGAAAAGGATATTTCTACAACGATAGTAGAAGATATCAATTACTTTGCTTACTTATTGACAGACTAACAGGACAAAAATGTTAAAACTAGTGATTATCTGAGCAATATAGCTATGAATCAAATGCTTGTATAGCCCCAAAATTCATATATTGAGATGTAAATCCCCCAACTGAACTGGATATGAAAGTGAAAACTTTGAAATATAATTAGATTTAAATGAGGTCATGAACCATGGCCACTCTTCAGTGGAATAAGTGCCTGCTAAAAGGAGAAGACTTTAGAAAAATCATCCCGCTCTTTGCCATGTGCAGAGACAGTGGGGATAAAACACCCTGCACCAGGCTGGCAGCCTGAACTCAGACTTCCCAGGTTCCAGCACTGTGAGAAGTCACTTAAGTCACTGTGCCTAGGCACTCTGTCAAACCAGCCCCAACCAGGGCAAACACTGTCAACTACCCTGTGCTCCACGCTAATACCAATGATGAATGGATGCTTACTCCTGATACAGTCACCAAGGAGGGCATGGCGGGGGTATACAAGAGCCTCACTACATTTAAAATGGTCCCTATCAAAGTGAAATGCAATGAAATTATACTTAGCAATAGAATATATTTCAACACTAAGTTACAGAAAGCGCCTCTAAATAGTGCCTTAAGCATGAAATCATAAGAAAAAAATTTAAAAATCCAATGCTAAAAATACACATTAGGAGAGTAAATCTTAGTTTTTAATATTAATGTTGAATTTTTTTTTTTTTGTCTTTTTGAAACAGGGTCTTGCTACACAGTTCATGCTGGACTTGAGCTCACTTTTTAGCCCGAGCTGGTCTCAAAGTCACAACAATCCTTCTGCCTCAGCCTCCTGGGTGCTGGGATTACAGTCATGCACCACCATGCCCGGCTAATATTGAACAATTTTTGAAAGTCAAACCTCAAGGACTTAAAGTAAAATCTTAAGATCTTTTTTTTTTTTTTTTTGTCTTTTTTTTTTTTGGCGGTACTGGGGATCGAACTCAGGACCCTGCGCTTGCTAGGCAGGCGCTTATTCCACTGAGCTATATCCCCAGCCCCATTTTTTTATGTTTTTTTTTTCTTTTTTTTTTTTTTTGCGGTACTGGGGATCGAACTCAGGACCCTGCGCTTGCTAGGCAAGCGCTTATTCCACTGAGCTATATCCCCAGCCCCTTAAGATCTTAAGATATAAAAGGAATAGCAAAGAAACACAAACAAGAAAAGTAATGCGATAACTTCAGAGCAGAAATTAAATGGCATGTTAAATAATTAGACAAAAGAGAAAATTAGCAGGTCCAGAAGTTATCTTTCTTCTTTCAGAAGTTTCTATCTTGATAAATACACATGGTAAACATAGTTCTAGTTCTTTAAAAATACATAGAAGTCACAGATTCAGAAACAAAATCAAGTATTCATGAAAAATTAAATTACTCAAGGCAAACAAAAAGTATGAATCACTTTATCACAAAACTTGACACCAGGGGCTGGGGATATAGCTCAGTGGAATAAGCGCCTGCCAAGCAAGCGCAGGGTCCTGAGTTCGATCCCCAGAAACACAAAAAAAAAAAAAAAAAGAAAAGAAATTCAAACAAAACTTGACACCAATAAAAATGAAAATAAATTGAAATATGTAATTTATCCAAAAAGTTATTAAACTTAAGAAATCTGGATATCATTTTTAAAATTAAATATGAAGAAAATTAACAAGTTGTTTGGTAGAGAAATTAGTACATGAAATCAATTATCATCTTCATAGTAGAAGAAAACCATGCTCTCAGCGATGACTAAATATTTAAAAGACTGACAATAACACTTGGCAAGGCAGGGCAAACCTTTACACTGAGTACTGACTAATAAACAATACAATCAGTTTGTGTTTTTCCACATAAAGTTATTTACACTGACTGTGCAGCTCAGTCCTGCTGCTCCTAAGTACCTGAAAAGAATACAAAAACTAAGAATTCAAAGTGTGCAAGTAAGTGAAAATAAAGTAGAAACCAAGAAACTAGAAAAACAATCAAATCAATCAAATCGATGTTTTTCAGCAAACATAGATGTAAGAGAAAAAGTAAATCTGCTCAAAATAATAGCTTTCTCCGGGACACGGCTCTCCTGAAGTGTGACATACACAAAATGCACTTGTCATGAATGTACGGTACCTTTTGTGATCATGTCTGTCTTTAACTCTCTCTCTCAGGAACAACATTGTCTTAGTCATGTTCTCATCGCTGGAATAAGATATCCAATATCCACAGCTTAAAGGAGAGATTTATTTGGCTCACTAGTTTTCCATATTTGTTCGTTTGTTTGCTTTGTTTTGTATGTTTCCAGTAAGCAAGATTCCATCAGTCCTGGGAAGTTGTACGTGTACATGGCACATCTTAATTCTGCTCTGGTCCCTCTCCCCTACCCCAGCCCTCCGGGTGCTGGTCACTTTCGCTTCTGCTTTGCGAGGAGTCAGTCCACAGCTGGCTGGTTCTTTTCTTGGGAAAAGAACCTAGGAGAAGAACGCCACTCACATTATGGCTTCCAGGAAGCCAGAGAGAAGTGAGAGCCAGGGACAAGAAAACACCCTTCCATGCAGCCAGTGACATGCCTCTACCCAGGCCTCACGTCCTGCAAACAAGGCACCTATACATTTATCCACTGATGCGCAGAGCAACCTCTCTGATCCAATCACCTTTCAAACACATGACACTTTTTGAGGGCAGAAATCATAGTGACCACCAACACAAATTAATGTTCATAGTTTCATATATATATGTGTGTGTGTATATATATATATATATACATATATCTGAAAATAGTCTGTTCATAAATAGTCTGTTTCTTTTATTGCAAATATGTGTACAACATAGTTAACTATTCTCTTTGTCATTGTCTTGGTGCTTTGTCTGGGAGTGAGTCACTCATAAGACTCCTAAGGCTAGAGTGTAGCTCGGTAGCAGAGCACCTGCCTAGCATGCACAAGATGGAATCTATCCCAAGCGCTAAAAAGTGAGCACTACTATAAGAGTTACTTATTTTGTTTATGGTTGACACCTAATAGTTATAAACACTTATATGGTACAATGTGATGTTTTGATTCATGTATACATTAATGATCAAATCAGAACAATCAGCAAACCCATAACCATGAGTATAACATCACACCTCTTTTATATGTTCATTTATAACAGTTTTTGTAACAAGATTAGATTTGTTATAATAGCAGCCCTTATCTCATCAACTCACATAAGATTTTCCCTTAGTTGCAGCACAGAGGAAAAATTACTCCATTGAGAAAAGAGTGGAACAATATGTTGTTGGGTTACAGAGATGACCGTGGCATGAGTTCATTCTGATCCATCCACAATGACTAAATATTGAAAAAAATGTAAGGTACAGGATTGGTTCCCTACTCTGCATGATTTTAGAATGAAATCTATGAATGCATTTTATTGCAAAACATGAAACAACTATCCTCAAAGGAAAATAGAGAACCACGATTTGTGATAAGAAAATGTGATATTAAAAATATATTCATTTTATCCTTACGCAGAGTGCTTTATGTGTCACTGTACAGAGAGTTGGAGCCCAAACAGAGGCCAGTGGTGCCTGAGTGCAGGGAGCAGAGGACAGGCTGGATGGCTCCGAGGTTAGATTCGCAGAGCAAGGTATTGAAGGTCACCACACGCAGAGAGGGTTCCTGGAACTTGCAACAGATTACTGTCACTTTTTGGGAACAAATTCTGAACAGCCAGGAAATATTACCCGAGGTCTTTCAGGGAGCACACGCCGCATGCTGAACTGCAATAGCACTTCAGGTGTTCTTGGCCATGGTGATGTCCTACTAGCTAGGAGAACAGCATTAAATGAAACAGACATTCATTAGAGAACCCTGAAACAGTATCCCCAGGAGCAAAGTTTTTCTAGCCCTATAGCAAGGGCTATGAACGCATGACATGATAAATCTGGTTTCAGTGTTATCAAGATGAATCACCTGTAAATAAACGCAGGTAGAAAAAACCTCATCATTTCCAAAAAAAAAATTTAAGAAATGAAGTATCCACACAGCCCTACAAAGAAGTAGTACTTGAGACACAAAAAGACTAAAACAACATTATCCAAGGAGAGAAGGAAATAAATATAGATTTACAAATTTACATGCATTTAGACTAGATGACAATTACTTAAAATATTATGAAAGAAAATATGCCTGAAACCCATGGGTTTCTCACAAGCTACTCTTAATACTCCCACACATTATTAAATGTACAGTCATAGCATTCTTACATAGCATGAACTGCTGTAGCACATGCCTGTAATTCTAGCTACTCAGAGCCTGAGTCAGGAGGATCACAAATTTTTGGCCAGACTGCAATATAATGAGACTATGTCTTAAAAAAATTAGTTTTTTTTTAAAAAAATAACTACTATGGGTATGAGACTTTAACTCAACTTATCAGATGAAAAGTCCTAACCAATTTAGGTTTTGACTGAGGGAAAACGGAACATAGAATAACTAATGAAAGATGAAAGTAAGAAATATAAATATGCTGCATGTATGTTTTTACTTATTCTGATTTGTTTAGACATTGATCAATATTCTTTTGCTTAAATTTCACTATTTTAAGAAATAGCATTACTAATTAAAAATATAGGTGAGACTAGAACTAAACAAAAATAGCTAACATTATTAACTAGAAATAAATACAGTAATTGAACTTTGTGTTTGTGATTTCGAGGAAAATGCTTAGTGTTCCTTTGTATTTTAATCATCTTTGGTAAGATACTGTTTACATACAATAAAATTCAGTAATTTTAAGTGTACAATTTGATAGTTCCACAAAGGCATACAATTGTGTAATCATTACCATGATCAACACTTGAAATGTTTTTATTACTGCAAATTTTTCTGTCTTTCTTCAGTAAATGGAATGTCAACCTCTCTGGGAGCAATATTTTGCTTTCTGTCAGTATAAGTTCCAATTTACACACCTCTCAACTTTTTACTTTTGTCCTATTACACTATTGAGGACATAAAGCCAATGTTAAAGGAAAATACTAAAGTGGCCATTTTTAGGATAGAGCATTTAGTCCAGTAACTCAGTGTAATGTTAGCTTTAATTTCTTCCCTAAGATTCCTTCTATCAGATTATATTTTTAATTTTTTCAGAGATCTTTCTTATTACTTCTTTTACTACTTTTTGAATCATGAGTAGATATTGAAGTAGCTTAAAAGATTTTACTTCATTTACTGAAATAAGTGCATACAATTACTGAAATTTAGGAGAAAACCCTGTCACTCAACAAACTCTCCATCTGGATGTGTAACTCTCAGGAAAACATCACTCAGTCCTTCTACTCCAGAAGCTGATAAAATTCTATGTTCTCAGGACTTTACAATTAATAATTCTCCTTTGTCCAATATTCCTTTATTTTCATGTTCTGTGTCCTACACTTCTGTATTACTTCTCCCACTAGGATCATCTGTTCTATAATCTAATAAAAATATTAAATACCATAACTTCATTTCTTTACATTAATCTTTACAAAACTCAGAGATATCTAATTTGAACAAAACCTACTAAAATGCAGAGGTAGCTCTCAACACCTCGCATTCTTATCCTAGGTATAATTGTACTCTAGGAGATATCCCTCATTTTAAATAGCATTAGTTGTTCATCATCATATTAGCAGAAAATGAATTGTAACCCTTTTATGGACTAATTTTGTATAATCTCAAGGTTTTGTTGGTATAAAATAGGGGTTTTTTAATGATTTCCAAAATTACTTTAGACCATACCACTGGTATGAAACTAATTCAGGAAGATTAATTGAATATTTCTGGTGAAATAGCAAGTGCATAAAATATTATTCAAAATCTATTAATAAGTAATGTTTTTCTAGATCCCTCTAGTCTATCCCTTGTCTTCATGTCTTTCTTTTTCTCCTTTCATGTAATTTTTGGCCATGTGCCTTTCACTATTTTAATTTTTTTAAGCTGGGTAACTCCCATGTGCTTTGTAAAATCTCAAGTTAAACCTGCCCCTTGGCTCCGTAGACTCTTGCTGGTATCTAAAACATATTAACCAAAATGCATGTAATGTTTCTATCAGATACTAAGAAAATTTTTAAAATATTCCATATATAATTATATTTGAAAGAAAAATGGCCTAGTAGTGCTGCTTTCTGGAAATTTGTGGTGGAGTCACTTGCCTGAAAGCACATCCGTTTGTTCCCTGTTCCTCTTCTGAGTAGCAACAGTAGGGACTGTCTGATGCCCGCAAAGTAGAGTAAACTTTGCATATTTGTCAACTGTTAGTGAGGAGCAACACTGCTGCGGACTTAGCAGTTGAAAGCAGCACATTCAGTACATCACAGTTTCTGTGGATTGGAAGTTTCTTTATGTTCTTTGCTCAGACTTGTCTAAAGCTATAACCCAGGCCTCAGCAGGGACTCTGTCTTGTCTGAGCTTTGGGAGAGGAACGGTTTACTTCTAAGCTCATAGGGCTCCCAGGAGCATTAATGTGGGAGTGACTGCATGTTCCTTGCTGATATGGCCACTTTCTCAAAGTAAAGACAGTCTTGCCTAGGATGGAGGTCATTACAGTGTGTGTAATTGTACACATGCTCGTCACCTGTATTGTTCCCATTTATTTTGAGCCAGAGACAGAGATAACATAGCTCAAAAAAGAGCACAGAAGGGCAATTTCAGGAAGGTTAGGATCACAGGAACCGCCTTACAGTCTGCCTTGTCACCCTCGAGCTGCTTAATCCCCTCTGTACTGCAAATGTGTTCCAACAGATTTATCTTGTAACTTTGGCCCATGCTATTGCTGAAAGAGTTAAGTGTTCCAAATTTCATAAAAATAACAAACAAGCAGCTGCAGTAAACATGTCACTTTTGTAAAAGGTGGAAAAGTAAATTTAATCAGAAATGTCAAAAAGCAAATATAAGTAGGGCGATTATGGATTAGAAAAGTGTTTATTTTCCTCCTTAGCTCTAACTGATGTAGGAGAGGAACAGATCCCTCTCACAACTCTGTTTTCATGTTCTTATGTAAACACAGTTAATAGCAATACTGGTTCACAAGAGAAAAGAACAAAAGCTTTTCTTGTCAATTTTAAATGCACATGGGGATTTTTATAAGGAGCGCACAAACATAACTGAACTGGGCTAGAAAATGCTGGAAAATTTGCTGAGATACACTGGTAGGGTCTACACAAGTCGGTGAGACGTGAGAATTTCTTCAGTTTGCTTATCCTGGTTTATTGCAGCCCCTGTGACTAGTTTCTGTTGATCAAGGCTGTTTTCAAGCTTTGATATGTGAATGACTTCTCTCCAAAAATAACCTCTTTGTCTTGCAGCGTGTAGGGAAAAGCAGGACAAATGACCCTCTACCAAGCTGTAATTTCTCAAGTGACCTTAGCTTGGAATACTTAGTCTACTGACTTGGTGTGTTTTGAGATGGCATGTCTTTAACTCTTTCACTGGCTTACAAGATATTAATATCATGGATACAGAAAGGACAGAGACAAACTAACAAACTAAAAAGAATTTAATTTCCTATTACTGCCACAATAAACGACCACAAATTTAAACTAGCACCAATTATCTCACGTTGTGTAGTGTAGGGGTTTGGCCATAGCAAAACTCAGTGGTTTCTGGGCTTCAAGTTTCACAAGGCATAAAGCAGGGTGTCAGCAGGGCTGTTTCCTTTCAGATTCTCTGGGATGAATTTCCTTTTCCACTCTCGTAGGTTAGTTATGAAACCCGTTTCATGTGACTGTGAGACAGGTTTCCATGTCCTGCTTGGTGGCTAAGAGCGGTCCTCACCCTCTCCATGCCACTCATACCTTTGGGTTTTGCTTAACTTCCTCCATCTCTAAAGCTGGCAAGAAGCAGTTTTGGAGTCCTTTGCATGGTTTCCAGCTCTCTCATGTCCTTTCCAACTTCCTTACTCTTCTGGCTTGAGTTAGAGAAAGCTTGCAGAATTTAAGGGCTCATGGTACTAAGTTGGGCCTGACAGGATAATCTTCCTATCTCAGTGTTCACAACCTTAATTACAACTATAAAGTACTTTTGACAATCTACTCTAAAGTTTGTGAAGTTAAGCTGTGGAGAAAAGTATTTATTATTGTGCCGTCTAGGACAGTATAAAGTGATAATCCAAATTCATGGCAGAGATTTAAGGGATTTTAGCTCTAATCTTACATTTGTCCAAGATAGTACAGCTTTTCCCAAAACCCACTGTATCATAAATAATTTCCATGATGGTATTATCTTTAGGGCAGTGAAATTCAAAGCCAATCACATACGATTTTGGCATCCACTGTACACTCTTTGAGCAGTTCTTGGATTAAAGTCAAGGAAGCACAACATTTTCTTGTGCAAAATAGTGTATCATATTTGTGACACTGCAAAGATCATATTTCATGAAGTAGGGCCAAAACTTTTCTTAAAGAATGTGAGGTATTCACTTTTCTGTTTTGTTGAAGTACTTAAGGTCACGGAGTGGTTTCAAAATACTTCACACATTGCGTTTGTACCTGATCAATTCTGTTTCTACTTGGCAACGTCATGGCACTTTAGGATGTGCATGACAGGACGAAGTTCAGCACTCACTGACCCGGAGGAAGATGCCAACACACAGCAAGAACCCTGAGTTATGTCCCTTGAACCTTTCCTCCATAAAACACTGCTGAGCACTTTGATGAAATAACTCCCTTAATCTTAACGGAATAGTAGGTGCTGTTAATGTTCCAGCTTCCCATCTGAGGAAACTGATAAACTAATGTGCTAAAATCCACTAGACCAGTACAGGACCAAAGTGGGCATCGGATCACTAATACCTGTTGTGGAATCTATCTTCATCTGTGCCTTTACACAATACACACACACGCACACATGCACACGCCCACATGCACTTGCACATGATATAGGAACAGTATCTGAAGAAAGATCAGGTACTGGAATACATTGTAAGACCAGTTGTCATCTCTGGCACAGACCAGCAAGATGCCGGAATCATGACACGATTGGATTCAGAAATTCTAAAACTTCATTTTGTGGCCTGAGACATTCACCTTCAAGCTGTTTCATTTTGTTCCAGTTTCAGAATGAAGCTGCGCTGTCGCTGTGGGCAGTCCCTCCGATTACACCAATTTAGACGAACGTGAAGCCATGATTAAGATATGTTGATAAGGCAAAACACAGTGAATTCCAAATTAAGTTATATTACCAGTTCTATAGATTCTGAGTGCCGTAAGGGGCATTTCATTAAAAGAAATGTTAAATGAGTTCTTGAAGGTTTGAAATATTTGGGACAAAATACACTGGCTGAACTCCAAGATATCAGATAATTGAACTCAGATTTTTACTGGGAGTAATTAGGCCTAATTTGCATAGGTAAGGTCATTTGAACAACTTTCTGGCAGAAAATAAAGCTAATTGAGATTAATGACTCTTAAATACATTGCTTCTCTACTTAGCATATCAAGACTTTATTTCCTGGAGAACAGAGCATGCTTTAGAAATTCTATTAGGAAAATAGGAGTAATTGATTTTTTATTCTTGCACTCAATTTATCACACAATATTTTTACAAGTTTCGATAATACACATCATATTCTTTTACAAAACAATTTTAGATAGACTTCTAAGGATGAACAATTTTAAATTTCAAAAACTTTTCATTCCTGTACTTTCATTTTATTCTCCATTAATTTATTTTCCTCTAATATTCTCACTTTTTTCCTCACACATAACTCCTGCATATTTAACATGTCATTTTTCTTCTTTTAAATGAACTCACTAATGGTCAGACAAATGAAATGTACATGCAACTATTAAATATAACACCACTGGGATCTTAAGCTAGCTCTTTTCAACTGTTCAGCCTATTTCAAAGACCAAATAACAATAATAGGATGGGGATTCAGGTAATTACCTATAAATGTAAAAAGATACAACCTTCTTCTTTGTTTATGTTCCTATTATGTGTTTCCTGCCAAAGGGAAGAACCGGATACATTCGTTCTACCAGTTATGTGTGATATATGGGGAAAGTAAAGCACAATGTAGCTTTATTTTTTTAAACAACTACATGGATGTTAATTTTTTCAAAAAAAATCTTGTACCAATTGTTTAAAAAGATAATGTAATGTAACTCCTATTGCTACAATAAATCTGGGTATCTATGTGCTTTGAGAAAACCAGATTCCCTACCAGTGTTTGCCATTAACTTACCTGTTACTAATTTATTACTCTGTAAAGATGGTTAGCAAGCAAGACAAGTGTGTGTAAGAGTGCAAATCCCCTCTTTTGTGGAGTAGTACAGATCCACACTGAAATTCAACCAGAGTCACCCATGAGAAAGTAAGAGAACACCACGTAGTTGCTTCCCTATCACAGGTAAGGTTTGGGCGTCTCCTAGAGTTTATATGCATCAGTACTGCAGAATAAGTATTTGGAGATAGCTTCTTTGAAGATTTAATCAGTCCCTTCTTTGGTAGATAGAAGTATTTCTGTGGCAGCACTAATACAATAATTAAGATAACTGTAACAGTGCTATTAACAATGTGGTTATAGTTTGAAGATTTTTGGAGTACATTTTCTGAAAATAATTTTTATGTTGTCTGTGATTCCTATGACTGTGTACTGATATTCAATAACTAGTGTGTCTCAAGAACTCAAGCTGTTTGGTGAGTTAGATTGCCTTGATGTAGATGAGGGACCTGCTCAGCTGCAGAGGGAAAGGGGAGACAATGAGAACTTAGTTCAGTGGTGAGGCCCCAGGTGACTCCCTGTGTGCTCAGTACACGATAGTCTATGGTTTTTGATGGCTGTAATCTACGTTATAGTTTTAGAAAAAGGCAGGAAATAGTAAATGATTCTGGAATTGAAAAGGTTGTCTGTTCTCATTTGTAATTGTGAAAAAAGGGTAGATTCAAGAGGGAAAAAGGTATTTTATGTCACCAAGCTTTTCAAACTAACCTTTGATCTTGCTCAATGCATTCTTTTCCTGTTTAGCATCTTTGGAAGATGTCTTTTTCACATTAGCTTCAGGTAACAGGACCAGGAACTTTATTTGACAAAAGTTCCACAAAATTCACCCTCCATGCCTTGCTGATATGAAGTTAATACGATCCCTCTCCCAGAAGTTTATTGGAACTCTAGTCAAGAGGCCTTGTTTTCCTCATAGACAGTGCATTTGAGACATATAGCTGTTAGGAAATTTGTTTTAAGAACATAGAAAGATGCAGGCAGAAACTAATTCACATTACAGAGCAGAAGGTAGACTGTGAAATGGGATGAGCGATCTGTTTATTTAATGAAGTGATTGTGTACCTCCATCTATAGGTTTTTAATAAAGCAAAACAATCCATGTTCTCTTAGTTTTTGTAAGTCCATTAATTACCTTGTATTTTTTTAAACTAGAGTAGAATAAGATTCTCCCACTTATGCAAATGAATAGCAATGCTTGCAAGAGGCAATATAATGCCAACATGCCAAAGTCTGCCTGAGTGATTTAAAAGAATGCTCAACAGATTAGGCGTGGAGAGTAAAGAACATGGACTTGAGAGATAACTGCTCAAGTGTGTGTCCCCTACCCCTTGCTGTGACATTTTTGTGTGCGCATCTTATTTCTTAAAACAGGTACGCTGAGATAATCATCAACAAAATATTTTAACATTGCAGATGAGATCTCTGTATGTTCTATATTTAGAATATTATCTGAGACACCTAAATGCTTAACTGTATCTATGCATTAACAAAGGGTATGTGCTAGATACCAAGTAACTCTGCTATACATTATTTACTTAGATGCGAAGTGTTTCTTGCCCTATAACTATTTACAACTAGGTAGTGGAAAAGTACTTGACGGGTTATCAAGAGAGGCTGATTCAGTAGATCGCGCTCCTCATGTCTAACGGAAGCTCCGCACCTCGTGTTCACATCCCTCTGTCTCCGCTCCGCACCCGGCCTCTTGAGCTACTCTCCTCTCTGCCTCTCTGAATTCAAGGTGTTTGGATTCCACAAACAAATTCATCCTGTGATATTTGTCTTTCTGTGCCTGGCTATTGTGCTATTTGCTAATTAAGAATAAAACATTAACTTTAATTGATAAAAGAAAACTACCATGCTCCTGAAATATTTGATGAAGATGACAATTGCACACATGCAACAGGGAAACCATGACACTGTGAACAACTAAACTGAGAAATAACAGGAAAAGTTCCCAAAAGAACAGAAGTCTGAGAATAATAAAAAGTAAGAGCTTAACAAATGGGATACATTAAGAGGAAAAAGGAAATTTATCTAGTAACTTGATCACCTCAGTTAAACTTAATAGCATAAAAAAATTGTGTTTTCCTGAACATCAAAACAATCTTGATATCTTTTATGTTCTGATTGGTTTTGCACACTTATATCTGATAGTACAGGCAACTGATTTGAAGGTAACAACATGCAGTGGAACTACCGTGGTGAATTCCTACCGTCTTGTCTCGTGAAACTCCTTATTATCGCTAATGTTTTATTAACAATTATTTTCTTTTTCTCTTTGATGGTTTGAACAATCTTCCATTCTTACATCTGGTAAACTGAACAACATAGTTGAGGATAGCGATATGTAATATAACAAGCACTGTTAATTTTGTATTATTTTGTCTTGAAACCTTGTATTACTTTAATAAATGTTCTTGCTTCGGTTTGTTTATGTTTGTGATACTGGTATGCTGCTATTGTTCTTTTGTTTGTTTGGTTCTCATTTACTAGTCTATTTAAAATAAAATTTAAAAAGAAAAAATCCTGACATTGTACTTTTATTATGTGATAATAATTATAGATAGCAGAGATAGTGTCCTTTACAGGTCTATTAAATATATATATATATTATTTCTATAGTGTTCACTTCTATAGTAAGCCTATTTCCTGGGAACAAATTACTTCAGTATTTTTATATGAATCAAAGAAATAAAATGTCATGCTACAATAGGTCAAAAACTAGTTCATGGAAGTTATTTTAATTAAAAAGTGTGGTATTACATTTTTAATAATTTCTTTATTAATTGCCCTGAGATAATATTTGTAATACATTTTTAATTCTGCAGCTTCAATATTTTCATTACCTTATATAAATTGTTACTTACGATGAAATTTCATATGTCCTTCAAAATTCAATTTGTCTCTAATTAAAATGTTTGCCTATTTTAATGGCTTAATTAATTGGTTAATTAATTACTTATAATCCTGCTCCTGGGTTGCTGGAACTTTTTCAATGATTCATTGGGCAATTTTGAAGCAGTGCTGTATTCAGCTTTCTCAAGTATTTTTTTTTTTTCTTTCAAACTAGGTGCAGTGATCTACTGAAGACCTGTGTACAGCCTATTTTGCAAAGAAAAAGGTGTTCTGTTTTGAAAAACCTTGTTATATCCTGTTCATATCATAAATACATATTTATGGTATGAACTTTTGATAATTTAAATAAAAATAATAATTGTAACTGACACTATGATTGCCTGTATATATTGATTTCTCTTTCTAGTTTCAATAAGTGAGAAATATTTTGCAGTGTTTTACTAGTCAATTTTGTGCCAGGTATTTGAAGTAAACAACATTATTTTTTATTTTAAAAGTAAAAGCACAAAAACATATTAACAAACAGACACAAAGTAGCATAAGAAACAGTACAATCAAAGCTGATTTACGGACAATGTGACATGGACTCAACAATGGTTGTTGCTTTACCTCTTGATATCTTCGAAGTGTATATTCATGAACACAAATACAAACATGCAAAATTGGTCAAACAATCGTCTCAACAACAGAAAAAAAAAAAAACCAGAAAGCATTAACAAAGAGGCACAAAGTAGTACAATAACAGTAAGATCAGAATTGAATTATAGACAAAGCATCAGAAAACCAACAGTAGTTGCTGCTTTGCAAATTGATATCTTCAAAGTGTGTGCTCAGGATAACACATACAGACATACAAGATTGATCGAATAACCTGTCATCAACTATTCCTTAGCATTAAGTGATA
>PVLD010017423.1:0-41936 GCA_004027595.1 Dinomys branickii | reverse complement strand
GTTGGATTGACTTTTCTTGTGTCTTTGATGATATCATGAGATTCTTCCTTTCACGCTCATAAGCTGCCATGCTGTCTTCAAGTTCTGAAATTCTATCTTCGGTTTCATTTAAACGGTTTTTCATGCTTTCAGCGTTAGTTTTCAAATCCTGGAATTCTCTTTGGACCTGTTTCATTATTGGTAATTCATTCCTAAATTGTTCTTGTAAGGTTTCCATTTGTTTCCTATTTTCTTCTAGAATTTTGTCTATTTCTTGTCTGTGTGAATGGAACATTTCTTCCATCATTGTTTTCAGCTCGTTTTTTGTCTGAGAAATCATTGCGGGTATGTGGGTTATTTCTGCTTTGAGCTCTTTTATGGCCTGTTGGAGTTGTTTTATTTCGGATGCAATCGTTTCATAACTTGAAGTTATGAGGCTTCCTGGTTCCCCTGTATCTTCACATTCAAAACTTGTTCTGGGTGGGGTTGAGTTTTGAGACTGCATTTTGTTCCTCTGTTTTCCCATTTTTGGGTATCAGAGTCAAACTGTGGAGCTATAAATTCCACAGACAGTTCAGCAGGCAAAGGTCTGCTGCAGAGGCTGCTCCAATGGTTACTTCTCTTTGGGAGAATGTCCCTTAAGCTGTCTGCTGAGATTTCCGCTTCTACTCCCTACCCCAAGACCTGGCCGGGGCGAATAAACAGCTTGCCACCCCAGGATTCTTGCAGTTAGCCCACTCAGGTGTTCCTCCCTGGGTGGAGCTCCTTCCCCCCTCACAAAACCCGTTGGGGCGCCTAAGTAGGTCTTCCCACCCGGGAGATCCCGCAGTCCTTAAAGCTGCTTTGATGTCTCTCGCTGGGCTGAGCTTCTTCCCGATTCAGGAAAAACCGGTTAGAGCGCGCACTTAACTCACCCTGTGATCGTGTAAACAGGAGTGCCGTTCAGATGTTTTTCCCTGGATGGAGATTTTCCCCGACTCAGAAATCCCGCTGGCCGGTCGCTGTTGCTCCTGTTCGTGCAGCGCTGGCTGCGGGGATGGGGTTCTGAGCGGGATCCCAGAGCGCTGCCCGGTTGGGCGCAGTTTGTCCCAGTAGCGCGTTGTCTGTCGGGTTCAGGAGCTGAAGCCGTTCTTCCTTCCGCACTCGCTCTCTCGGCTGGTCGTCTTCTTCCCGGAAGTCCTCATTTCTGTCTTCATATTGCTATATTTCATTGTTTGGGTGGTAATCCTCTGGGAGGTTCTCTCTCTGCTGCCTAACCGGTCGCCATCTTCCCAGAAGTCAAGTATTGTAGTTTTAATTCTTATTGTGTTTATGAAAAAGCATCAAAATTTTCAAAACCAACAGGTGTTTGGTGATAAAGCCTAAAAATGAACAAGAAAATAACTTCTCACATGAACTACAATGAAAATACAAAGAGCACTCTATAAAAAGTGAACACTAATTGTGACATCTAAGGCAATCTGCACACATGACAATAGCATATTCTATACACATATATCATTTACACTGACAGCACCTGTGTTTTGCTTTATTGGCCATTTTATGGGGTATACTTGACATCTTGCTGGTCTTACTCTTTTGTCAGGACGTTCTTGTTACATTATGCAATGTGTAGTTAACAGGCACACAAAATATTATTAAAATAAAATATTAAATTCTTAATATGTATTGGGTATTTGGAATCAACAGTTTCACAACTGTGTACTTACTAGCAAAACCTAAGAGATAACATCAAAAATAAATTCCTATAGGAACTACATTAAAAAATGCCAGCAGAACTCTTCAAGAAAATAATCTTTACTTCAATAATCACATCTGAATAATAAGAAAATAAGATGTAAAAATAAAATATTAAGTGTGTAATGAGTGCTTAGAATACACATCAAGATTTTCACAGCAGCTTCTCTTAGGTACTTTCTCATAAAACCTTTGAGATAACATCAGAAATAAAAATATATGTTAACTACAATGAAATATAAACAAAAGTCTACCACAAAATAATCTTTGCTTCAACTGTCACACCCAAGGTAGTCTTCACACATGAAAACTGAATGGTCCATACACAAGTATTGTTTCTGCTTGATAACACATATATTTTGTTTTCCTGTACTTTCTTGTAGGGCACAGTGACATTTGTTTTCATTTTTTTGTTGTCATAGTAGGTCTTTGTGAGGCTGTTCACCTGTCAGCTCACCAGGATGCTCCACAACTTTTTTGTGTAGTTCCCTGAGGGAAACATTTTGTTTTTTCTCTGCTATAAATGACCTCTTATGAGTTCCAGTCATAATTCTGTAGGAAAATTACCCAGTGTTAGTTTGTAAACTTTTTATTTTATTTGTAAATTATCATACTATTTCTGCTACATGTGTCAGGATTGTATAAAATACAACCACTGGCCAATGCTTTGCATTTTGAGTTACATCACAATTGCCGCATAACTGATCAACAACATCTACTCCACTTTTATGTTGTCGAAAGTTTCTATATCAGGCTATCATTGTGTCATGGTTTCCCCATCAATATTTCCGTCATTGTGCACTGCTGACATCAGCAGTACCACTTTGGTTTTCTTTGCTATATAGAAGGCTAGTGTAAATCTTTCTGAAAGCTAAAGACTGTATAATTGTCTACTTTGTAATTGGAACATTTCATTTGGAATTTCTGCTTTGATCTTGCATGTAGTTCCTACTCTGATCAATTTGTGCTCTGGGAGCTAATGTAACATCAACTGGAAATTGGTAAACCAAATATTGAATATCACATTGCAGTTTGGGAGATGGGAGCAACAAGTCCATTCACAACACCATTCACTTTCATACTATATGAATAAAGAGCTGGTGGCTGAGTTACAGGAAAAATTTCTAAATTGAAAGCATAATTAGTATTCACATCTACAAAGGCTTAAATATTTATGCCATATTTTGACACATACTCTTCCATAGTCTCTTACTTTCCTGCAATCACCATGAGAAATCCCTTCTAAGTACAAGAGACTTATGAAATCTTTCTGTTCAGCTAGTGAGGTGTCATAATAAATATATTTTGAATATGGCTATTGGTGCATAGTCAATATTTCACTTGTATCTCAGCCTTAGTGTGTTTCACAGCATCTTGTAGCATTTAGTCTGTTACAGTTTTCTCCAGTGAATGTCAGCACTGACATGCTTTTCAGTCTGTTTCAAACCCACCAAGACACTCACTAAATTTTCAGACCTACTTCTAACATGGAACCATTTCATTTGGTTGCATGGCAATTTTGCAACAGTTGACAAAATGTGTCAAATACAGACACACATTGGTGTTTTCTTTGACATCTAAACCGAAAAGGTCGCATTCCCTGGGTCTGTATTAGTGGATTCTTGCTCCACTTCACTGTCACATCAACTTTGGCTCCCATGGCCATTGTCAAAGTCATCTTCATCTTCATCACCATCACCATCCATCTGCACTGCTCTTTTGTTATG
Source organism: Dinomys branickii (assembly GCA_004027595.1). Lineage (NCBI taxonomy): Eukaryota > Metazoa > Chordata > Mammalia > Rodentia > Dinomyidae > Dinomys > Dinomys branickii. The sequence goes on along the minus strand of PVLD010017423.1, from coordinate 38,493 downwards.
AAAACATGTGATTTAGCATAACGGATCATCTTTATCATCCACACATGAGTAATATGATGGATGATTCACTTTTGACCTCCTCCAAAACTAGCAGATTGGTTTTATCATGTGCCATTATAGTGAATTCGGCTACTTCTACCAAAAGAATCAGAAGAGAACTTTTAAAAAAACCAATCCTTGAGTGGTGTGGTTGTATAATACCCTTGATGGTGCTCAGACAAACATATGCAAAACCTGACCCATGGAGCATCACGTGTGTAAATCCTGGCTTGACACTGCACGTGTGCGTACACATTGCGTTTTGTCTTACCAAGTAGGTAAACACACAGCTTGCTGCCTGTGTCTTCACAGAAGGGTATTGAGACACACACACCCAGCCACTATTACACTAAAGTAAAACTCTACAGTAGAAAAGTAAAGGGTGTGTATGTGCAACCCTCTTTTATGTAAATCACAATGCATGTATTTGTATGCATTTATTGTATTTATTCTAGAACTGCTTTTAAAATTCCATAAATAAAGTATTAAATGGTATGAAACAAGGGAAAATAACAGCTACTCATAAAGGGTCAATGTGTCTCCCAATGCCACACGAGAATGTGGATTTTTCCATATCTCTGCAGTGGGTGTTCCTTTTAGACTGTCTACAGATAACGTTTGCATCATATATTCATCCATATAACATAAATAGCTACACGGAGGAGTTACATTTCAGAACTATCTAGAGATTGGGGCAGCATAGCAACATGCATGTCGTGATTTGCTTACTTTAAAAATGTACTTAAACTGTGACTTGAAACTTGGTCTGTTTTGCTCTTGCTGGAAGGTATCAGAGGAGTTATCCAACACTGCATCATTAAATTGCGATAAGAAGACAGCTGAAAGTGAATTTATCTGTGTGGGCAGTCGTTCTGGACTCCGTTGTTGATAGCACCATATGTTAGCTACAGTTGATGTTCTACAGGGAATTGCAAATGTTTACAGATGCTGTGAGAAAGCCTTCCTTTGTGTTTTAGAGCTGTGCATGTGAAGTTTTCCCAGAAAAGATGACAGGAAGGCTTGCTTTTTATCAGTTTTGTTCTGTAGAATTTCCTCATATTTGTAAAGCTTTGTGTTTCTGGAGGAATAGAGAGTGAGGATGAAAATGTGTTTTCTCCATTTCTAATCTTGCCACTCATCATCTGCCTTCTGCTACGTCTCAGTATACGTGGATCATTTTGAGATTTGCAGGCAATGTGAGAAAACAGATTGTTTTCAATTAAGTTCAGTTTGGATACCTTCTTCCATCAGAGCTGCTTTTCCAAAGCCTTTTAAATTTTTTTCAAATCACACCTTTGAATCCATTCTAAATCCGATCAATGTATCAACCACAAAGATAATTTGGCCCAAGAAAACATAAATTACCTAATAATTATGAAATTGGAAGTAGAAGGAAAACAAGACAAAGAATTTGAATTGTGTATACCATCAATTCTCTCCTTGAAGTCTTTACTACAAACACTGCCAGGGGTGCTGAGCTGGAAATTAAAATGTAAACAATGAATTTTTTCTGGTTTGCACATAAGTGCCCCAGTTTAGAAAATGAATGTCCTGCAAACCCCACGGATTTAAGGCTGTGTTCCCCCCTTTGTGGAACACTGTAAGCTGGAGGGACCATCAGGAAGTGGGGACGAGAGGAGGGAAGGTAGGGCGCTGGGCTGAGTCCATGAAGGGGCACGATGGCCCCGATCCTCCTCCTTCTTTTCATGCTGCTTGTGTCCACACAGTTACAATAAAAGTGAATAGCTTGACTGTGCAGCTTGCTAACAACTGCCATGTGCTGACTCACCACAGATTCCAAAGCAGTGGGACCATTTGGTCAGGAAATAAACCAAAACCAGGAGCCCACAGCAACTTTTCTCCTTATCAATTAATTTATTTTAGAATTTGGACAATGCTTCAAAGTTGACATGGATCAGAGGGACTGGGGCACCGATGGGTACAGGCACTGACACTCATCAGGTAGGAGCTGGCTCTGACTTCACGGGAGGCAGAGATGATTTCCTGGGTTGTTCACCTACTAAGATTTCCAGAGTTATTTATAAGGGCAGCCAATAGATCACAAACTATATGCTGCTTTGGATTCTAACTTGAGATTTTTTCCAGTAGGCATTGACATTTCCATCAAAATTTGAATCCTTTCCTGTCAGAAGAGCCACATGTGAAGGATACAGACTAATTTTTCTTAACCTCATAATATACTCAAGATACACGTGAATCACAAAATGGGTTCAATTTAACAGATGTCTGAGCTCTTGTGAGTTTAGAAATAGCACTGAAATGAAATTGGATTATAAACAGCAGGGCTCTCAATGTTATAAGCAAAGGTTCAAAAATAGTAATATTTCATAAAAGGTATTTTTCCTTTTTACAATTGAAAAATTTCAAAATTTTGTCAACACTTCAAATTAAAAGATGGGGGAGCTTTAAAAATAAGGAAAAAGGAATGTACATCATCATCCTAAACTCCATCTATGGGAAGAACTGTTTTAAACAATCGAAAAGCCCTTGTTGTACAAACCATAGCTAGAAACACTTCTGCTTCAGGGGAATGCATTATGGGGTTGTAAGAAAAACAGGACAAAGGGATGGAGTATCTTTTAGACAAAATAGCAGCACACAGAGAAGATAACAAAAACCGATTAACATCTCAGCCATTCAGGCCAGAAATGCGTAGAGAAAGAAACACAGTGCAAGGAAGGAAAGACTGGAAATACTCTTTCTCGATTATTGGGAGATCTGAAGATCTAAAGGACAGAATCACAACTGAAACACAGAAATAGGGAGAGGAAATTACTTTAACCAATATCATTTAGGGTTTAAACAGTGGGATGTAGAAATTACCTCCCGGGGATGCCCAGATTATTATACAAAGAACATATATAGAACATATGTTTGTGTATATTTGTGTGTATTCTTCCTAAATGTTACATTTTGGATAAATTTATACAAACTCCTAATATATAAGGTGGGGTTGATGATTTTGTGTACTTCTTTATTTTCATAAGTCAAATTTTAGGAAATGCTTCAGTTTTTCCTAGAGCTTCCTTTAGCTGTGCACTTTGGAAAACACAGAGTCACTCTGATAACTGGTGTTTGAAGGTGAGAGAACACCTAGCAAATATTTGAAATATGGGACAGGCAGTATCACAGTTCCACAGCTGAGCATGTTATTATGTAGTTAATTCACCTCAAAATGCAAGTTGGATACTTTTCTCCTTGTGTATAGGCTTATGCAGACACACACGCATACACACACACATATATAAACATACACGTACATTTCATACACACACAGAAATTTCTCACATGAAATCTTTATACGCCAAAAATATTTTCATGTCAAATGCTTAGAACTTTATTAAGTGTTTAAAGGATTAATACTTTCTCTTTAGAGAGTACTGACTGAAAACTTATTTATAACTGTAAGTTAGAAAGAAAAAGTGCAAAACTATAATGCTAATGGGTTTGTTGACAATGTAGGGTTGACTGATATGCTTCAAAGGCACCACATGAAAGAGAAACCACACTCTCTGATAATAAGAGACAAAACGTCTTCTCCTCCTGAGAATGGAGGTAATAAATACACCCAATATGTAAGCTGTGTGCATTATTACTTGAACATTTCAGGAAACTTGGTCATAAACTTCTTAGGCATCAAAAACTGAAGCTGGTGCCTAATAAAGAGGTGAAGAATACCTAATAAAATAAAGTGTTATTTATTTTTTTTCTGAAACTAATTACACAAACTGCATTTCCAGTTGGCCGCAGAGTAAGACGCTGGGCAAACCTAATCAAAGGTCTCACAAAGGAGCAATTCTTGGAGGTTAGTAAGGTACACATCTTTAGAAAAAGCTGAGCCTCTGACGCCGTTCCTGAGTCAGGGCAGCTGTTGGAGGAAGCTAACCAAGAGAGCTTGCGCATCTCACCCGATGCTAGGGCACCCTTAGACTTCGTTCCTCACCCAGATGCCCCGCGTCCCCGACGGGCTCCGCCCCTCACCGGTGGAATGCCGCCCTGCTGTGCGCTTCTTGGCACGGGGAAAGACAGCGCGCTCATTGCTTACATATCCAGTAACTAACTGGGAAAAAGGATGGACCGGTGGGATAAGATGCCCCTCGCTTCCTCCACCACCCTCAGGATAAATATCCTGTGGCCTGTGGTAAAATCCGCAATCAAGGAAAGTCACAGATTCCGTAAGTCAGGGAGGCGATGCGAACTGAACAAGAAAACAGAAGGTGAAACAGGAATTTAAACTTCTTACCGTTTGAATACCCCCATGTGGATCTCTTCACCTGTAGCTGGTTTACAGAGGAGGCAAGTATTTGAAGGTATGTTAGGGGCAAAAACATCAACTTCAGTGCAATTTGAGAATCTTTCTAGGTCATAAATATAAGTGAAATTTATAATGGAATGAATATTTTACATAAACCTTAATGTAAACTTGATAAAACTTCTCTAAGTTATGTAAGAAGATACAGTGTTTAAACAGAAAATCCCAATGATGCAAAAATAACTTACCATTCTTAAAATCTTAACCATTGTTAAATGCTTTGTGAAAATATAAGCTAACAAATGGAACCGATAAAATAGTCTTAAAAGTCCAGAACCATGTATAGAGTGGGTGAAGCACAGGGTAAAGGCAGAAGCACCCAGAGGATGATAAGGTTTCAGGCAGGTAGGTCGCCAGATCCCCAACCTTTTCCTCCTCTTGTCTTCCAAATTTCCTGCCTTTGTCCTGTAAGCCCTCCTGTGATGGTTAGTGCAATGTGTCGGCCTGAGTGGGCTAAGCAGTACCTGGACCCTGGAGAACGTTATTTCTAGGGTCCCCTGAGAAGGAGCTCAGGTGCACAGGAACCAGAGACCAAGTAGAGAGTGTCAGCTGCCCTGGTGTGGTGGGCTTCTCCATGGCACGGCCTAAGCACAGCCACTGCTGAGGAGAAGACGCTCTCTCCAGCCCTGAGATGCCCTCTTCCCCTGTCCTCAGGGAACAGAGCTCCTGGCTCCTGGGCCTTGGACTCTAAGACTTTCTCTGCCTCGGAGTGGGAGTTTGGCCTGCACTTCCCTGAGGCCCAGCCTAGTGGACGCAGATGGAACTGTACCCCCGGGCTCTTTCCCCTCTCTGACTTGCAGACAATGGATCCTGAAACTGCTCCTCTTCTATACTTTATGAGCCAGTCCCCATGAGAAATCCCTCCTCATGTCTCTCTAGGTGTGGCCACAGTTTTTAACAACTGTGCTTCCCCGGAGTCCTGGTGTTTCAACTCTACACTGTGCTCCTGGTCCTCTGTGGAGAACCACACTGCCAGGCCTCATCTGTATGCTTAGAACTTCTTGGCAGGAAGTTTACATCTTTCTGTCTCAGCTGCAGCTGTGGTTTTATTTAAGCCACTGTCACATGAAGCACACAAAGATTCAGCCTTGAGGAATTATTAACACAGAATGTACCTCCACATCATTTACATGCCCACAAGACCATCTGCCCCAGGGGAATCAGATTGTTACTAAGATTGCCCAAACCTTCTGGCCAATTTCTTCTCAATCTATTTTGAATGATGAAGGGATAATTTTTCCAAAACATCTCAGACTCATGTTTTTGTAATATGAAGTAGAAATTAATAACAAAAATGCCAATAGGAACTCCACTGCTTGAAAATAATGTTATGCAAATAACAGCAGCAAAACATTATACTACCAAAGTGTTATAACATTCAGGCAACTTTGCTGATTTAGTTTGTCACAGTTCTGTTTAAGGACCAACACCTGCAAAAAGCCATGTTTCTGGTATTAGCTATCTTATGTTTCAAGAGCCATCCTCTGAGGAATTATTTCACTAAACTATGTATTACATTTGCCAGGATTTTAATAACCAAATTACTCAAGACTAAAATTGAGACTCTACATTGCTAAACAAGTTGAGGTTTTCAGTTATTCTATATCAGTTTTTAGGAAGTTAGGGAAAACATTGTTTTTAAAGTTTGTATAGTATTTATTGTACCTTTTATGAAAGACAGAACATTTTACCAAAAAGTAAGTTTAGATAAATCCAACAAACCCAAATCTCCAGAAATGCTCTGACAAAGGTTGGATGCCATAATTTTAGCATTAAAGTATGCAATGAAGGTCACTTCTCTGGTAGCTGTTTGCCTTCAACCTAAAACAGCATCCGTTTTAGTCGACCTGTTTTATAGTAGCCACATCAGAGAGCTCAGAGTGGCCCTGGAAGAATAAAAGGGCCTGACCCATGAGAGTATTCATCCATTTGAATATTAAGCAATGCCATTAAATGGATCCACTTGGCTATTTTTTTCTTAGAAAAACTAGACAATTGATGTGTATTTTTATGAAGCTGCCATTAGTTCCTAATAGATAATTGTATCATAAATTATGGAAGCAACCTTAGCTTTTCCTTTCATTTCAAGTGATATTTTATTATATATATATATCACAAATAAATAAGGATGAGCTGGGTGGTAATGGTGACTTGAGACTAAACCCAACAACACCCACGTGTTAAGAAGATAACTGTGCTTGCTATCTTCATCCTGGCTTGCAGCACAGACACAGTGCAGTTTGTCTCCTGTGGAGTTCTGGGGGAGGTCTCTCAGTCTTTTTTCTTTGGAGTGGTCTTAAACTGAAAGAGCACAGAGCATTAATGAATTCCAGACAAGGCAGAGTTAATGTGAGTTTCATGGAAACGATTGGGTAATGACCCTGAATAGCAGCATGCGATTTTGAAAATAGGCCCATCTGCAGCAGGGTTCCCTGTGGAGTGCTTCTGGCGAGCACAGAGATGGCTGTAAATGTTTGACACTGCGGAAAATTTAAAAGCTGGTTTTTCAGCTTACTAAACATTTACAACTTTAGAAATCATACTTGAACTTCATCCTCCTGGTGTCTCCCTAAACTCCACCTCTGGAAGAGTATTTGGTTGGTTTGAAAGCTCTGCAATGGCTTGATCCAGTCCTTTTAGTGCACCTATTTTCTGTAATAGGTCCTATTCCTGGATGTATTTGATGCCCTAGAGAAAACAGAAAACATTTCTGCCCTTTTCTTGATATTAGGAAGGAATTCAGGTTTTTAATATTGAGTATAATGCTCTTTTATAGGAACCTCATGGTGAGACTGGGGAAATTGCCTTCTATGCAAAATTTATCAAGAGTGACAAAATATGAATGGCTGTTGGAGTTTTTAAACTATTGTTACTATTTCTGTAGAGACAAACCTGCAGTTTCCACCCTTTGTGTATTATGTGGATGGATCTTGGACCCTACATGTGCTCTCCCATCCAAGTACTAACCAGGCCCAACCCTGCTTAGCTTCTGAGATCAGATGAGATTGGGCGTGTTCAGGGTGGTATGGCTGTAGACCCTACATGTACTCTTGAAAAATAAGGCTTTCTGCTGTTGCTGGATGGAATGTTCCCTGGCTCTCAAGTCAGTCAAGCCACCAGCAGAGTGCTCAGATCCTCTGTCATTTACAGGGAGTATAACGCTGATGTTCCCAGTGATTATGTTCTATTTTCCTCCTCACTTCTGTCAGTTTTGATTTCATATGTTTTGAGTTTCTGCAGTTGTTAAGAGAACACAGATTTTAAAACCCTGTTTGCTGAATAGAAGGAATTCTATGAGGTATAAAACAGATTCAAGCAGAAATCCAGACAATTAAAACCTCCACTGAAAATATATGGAACAGATTGAATGAAGGCAAGGATAGAATATCAGATCTAGAAGACAGGATTGAAGCTGGTGACCATGAAAAGAAAGGTATCTTAAAAATAGCAAAAGACCATGAAGAACCAATCTAACAGCTGCAAGATGAAGCAAAAAACAATGTAAGATTGATTGTTGTGAATGAGAAAGCTGGAGATAGCACAAAAGCCATGAGAAACCTCTTCACCAAAACAATGGCAGAAAGCCTCCCAAACATGAATAAACAGTTTGACATACAATGAGTGATACATATAAAACTCCCAACAACCACGACTAAAATAAATCTACACCAAAGCATATAATAATGAAGAAATTCAGTGCATGAGTAGAATATTAAAAGCAGTTACAGAAAAAGAACAAACCACCTATGAAGGAAAGCCCATCAGACTCACAGCAGACTTCTCAACAGGAACTCTCAAATCAAGAGGAGCTTGGAGTGAGGTATTTAAAGTCCTAAAGTAGGCTAACTATCCAGATTGATGTACCCCATAAAACTGTCTTTCAAAATTAGTGGAGAGATAATATACTTTTGTGACAAAGAACAACTGAGAAATTCATGACCACTAAACCAGGCCTTCAGAATTCTCTGAAGGATATATTAGAAACAGAAAAAAAAAAAAAGGAGACCACAAACACACCAATAGAGAGAAGTTACTAGGCAAGGCAAGCAATTAAACAAAGGTGTAAGACAGGTAACCCACAACAGGAAGATATTATAAATAAGATGAATGTCTTGGTTCCTTTTCTCTCATTGCTGAGACAAAATACCCAACACCCAAAATGAAGGAAGGAAAGGTTTATTTAGCTTACAGCTTGTGGAGATTTCAGTCCATACTTTCCTGTTCAGAGGCAGAGTGGCACATGGCAGAGGGCAAATGTTCATGGCTGCAGAACACAGCAAAAACAACCCGAGCAAAAGGGAGGAAGGGTGGCAAGCAGCCTCTTTCTACCCTCCCTTACATTGTAAACAGCCTAGCTCCACCCAGGGGGCATGTAGCACTCACACAATCTCCATGCCCTCCTCTTCCACAGCTCAGAATGTATACAAAGTAAGCACCCTGGCTTCCTGCTGAGTCACTCTGGACTCTCCAAGTTGACACAATGTATCAACCATAACAATAAGCCAATACATATCTGTTATAACCATCCACATAAATGGTGTCAACTCACCAATCAAAAGTAAAAGACTGACAGAATGGATCAAGAAGCAGAACCCAACTATATGCTGCACTAAAGAAACACACTCAATTCAAAAAAATTCACAGAATGAAAGTTAAAGGATGAAAAACAATCTTTCATGTGACAGGATCCCAGAAAAAATGCAGGGGTAGCTATTTTATTTTCAGACCTTGTGAACTTCAAGCCAACACTGGTTAAAAGAGATAAAGAAGGTCACTACATACTTGTTAAGGGAAGACGCCAAGAAGAAGAGATAATAATCATAAATGTATAGGCATCAAATACAATGCACTCAACTACATAAATATTAATGGACACAAAAAATCAAATAAGCACTAACATATTTATGATAAGACACCCTAATACTTCACAAGTAGATAGAACAACTAGACAAAAAAATAAAAACAATGAAATATCAGAATTAGAACAACAAAATTTTTCATGCAATTTTATATTTAAATATATTTTATTTCCTTTTTACACTTTCAAAATTAGTTTTATTGGTACATTTTTAACACACATAATGATCACATTCATTGTGGGTCATTTTTTTTCTAAAGTAAAGAAATTCAAGACTTCAAATTCTTGATGTGGTATGCATGGAGATTGAATGTCTTCAGTATACCAATAAGTAAGAAGCCCATAAATCTCAAAATTCAACAACTTTAATTTATCAGAGATGGAGTCATAGCACCACCACTGCATCCAACATCAGTGGAAACCCAAATCCTTTCCTTCTACAAAAGAGACCCATGGGACGAAATCCCTGTAAGCACCAATACCTGAACTAGGAATTTCTGGAGGTGCCGTCTTGAGAAGGTGGAGAAAAAAACATTTGGGAAACTCCAGCAGGTCACTGACTTTCCTTCCCCTGCCTACCAGGCTCTCAGTGAATATGGGAGCAGAATCCTGATGGGTTTGGGCTGGAAGAGAGGGAGTTGACTACAACTGGCTCTCCATGTCTGTAGTAAGGAATATAGCCAAAACTAGACTGAAAATATTTGGAAAAATAGTTACATCTGTGCTGAACATGTACAAACTTTTCCTCATCACTAGCCTGTAAAGCTACTTTATACCAACTATTTTCATAGGATTTACAAAGCATTTGGACTTTATGAATGATTCAGAGATGATTTAAAACACACTGGAGGATGCGTATAGGTGACACGCAAATACCATATCTAAGAGAAGGACATAGCCTTTGGCCCAGAATGCAGGAAGTGCTTTACACAGCAGCACTGACAGAAGATAAGTGTGAAAAGCAGAGGTGGTTTTCTTGGCCACAGGGTTGTATTCTCCAAGTCTTCCTCTGTGGTGTGGCTGTATTAGAACCCTAATGTGTAGCAAATGGCACTGATTTGTGTCATCATCACCGCTTTCTGTGTGTGTTTTATGAGACTGTATTTTAACTCTCAAGTGTCTGCAGTGCTTATGGCCTTCCCCGAGTGCAGTTCATCTAAAATGTTTTTTGTGTGTGTGATCCAAGGGCACACAATGCTGTTAGAATTCCCTGAAAGACAAAGTTGCTCTGGTTAGTCATTTCCCATTCAGAAGCTGAAGCCCTACATCTTCGAGAAGGATTTGCAAACACACACAGGATTTTCCAGCTCACACTTCCCATGGCCTGGTGGTGTTTTCAATTATCCCAACAAGTGCTTCCACACGGAGAGAGTTAGTGCAGTGTGCGGTTGTAGTGCACCTGAAGACCCGCTGCCTTGGCAGAGGAGTTCGGCTGGCTTATCTTATGCCTAAACCTACCGAATATTTGTTTATCTATAACTTTTCACTTATACGATACGTTTTTCAATGCTCGTACCTAAAGGAGATTGTGTTCCGTGTCTCTTTGGAACTTGGACTCCTAATCACATATTTCCATAATCATATCTGCCTTAATAAAATCCTAAGTACAAGGTTTTTAAAATTATAAAAATATCATGTATCTATTTTCCCAATGTAATATCTTAAAATTATTTAAACATTTATCCAGCTGGATAAAGGTATATTAATAACCTATAATGAAGATACACAGTATACAAATCAGGAACTCTCAGTGATAAATTAGCACAATTTCCTCCATAAGTGTGACTCACTATGCTAATCTCATTTGCCCTGATTTATTTCAGAATGAGTGTGGTCCATCTGTTTTAAAACATAGATTTCTTTGAAATCAATTACAGAAAAGTGCATATGAAGTATAATTTTATTTTTTTCATTAACATTGTAATTCTAGGCATAATATTCTTTATGCCTATGTTAAAGGAAATTTTGTTTTACTTTTCAGTCTTTTATTGCATTACTTTCATCATTTCATTTTTTTAAAAAATACACTTTTTACAAGTTTGTAAAGAAGCTGCTTCTCAATTTAAAACTTGTGTGTTATCTGGCTGTCATAGAAAGATATTGAGGGATTTTCATTCTCTACCCAGTCTGTCTGAAGATCATATAACAAATCACTTCAAAAGTTACTAGTTGTTTCTGTGAAAAGCAAGCACGATTTAGTTTTAAAAGGTTCAGACCCTACAAAATCACAGGGAGAAAGTTGTAGTTTATTGCATTTTCCCCAGTAAAAGGAAGATTGATTTTATCCTACAAGGATGTAAAAGTAGGATTTCAGAGAATTTAAGCATTATCTACCAGATGTTGACTCCACTAAGCTATCTTTTAGCTTATGTTCAGGGCTTTTGATCACAGTTTGCTGGAAGTAGACAAATGGCAAGAAAACCAGTGCCTCTAATTCCAGTAGATATGCCCAGTCTTGAGGAAGCTACAGAGGCAGAGCATGAGGCCCGGGGAAGGCACCGGGCAGTCCTTTGCATGTTACCATCTGCAATTGCAGCACTGTGTGTGTGTGAGGATGCATCAGAAGACCAGGTCTGGACACCTACCCTTAGCCTCAGGAAGAGTTTAATGATCTCACCCATTTACATACTTAGAACCAAACTTGCTTATTTATTAAGTTAAAGGCTTTCCTAGAACCACACCCAGAGGGCCATAGCCTGCCATGGCTTCAAGTCCCTGGGCCTCCTCTCATTTGACTCTGCTGCAAATGCAATCCCAGTTAAACTTGACACCATGCAGTTATACTGAAAACAATAGGGTTACACAAGAGTTAGGTTGCAGCCGTCAAGGAAAGCAAGAAATTTACCTCATCAGACATTAAGGCACTTTAAAATATAATTGGGTTCTGTACTGTATGGTCTACACAAATCCTCAGCACCAGACTTAGATCCAACCTAGAAAAGTGTGTGCACACAACGGATCAAATCACCAAGTTCAGATGACAGTTTGCATTCTTTGGTATACAAAGGTAGGCAAATAATACTCCATTATTCCTTTCATTTCTCTGTGTAACAGGGAAATGGAAACAGTCCCTGGCTCATGCAGCTGTAACCTGGAGTCAATTAGCTAATATTAGTAAAGTGCTTGACAAGACACCTGGCATAGACCGGTTCTGCTGTTGTTAATCTACTTACTTATCAGTGTGGGCCTGGAGGGTAGAGATGCAGGGCAACCCTGGCACAGATTTTCTGTTTAGCTGGTCGAAATAGGCACAAGGAGAAACTGAAGTGAACACAGGTGTGACGAAGCTACCTGGGGGTTGCTGCCTTCCCATGGGACATGACCATGCTGGAAGTCATCGCTGGCAAGCCTGTTTCACACACAATAAGACCTATTTTCTTGGGTTGGCCCTAGCAACAGCAATAGCTCTCCACTTATTAGGTGTCAAAGAATCACAGAGAAATAAGTCTGAATAGAAGATAAACAGGTTTCATCCCACCGCTCACTACAAAAGGCACCTGACACTACATCTGTCACAGTCTAAAGGAAGTGAAACAAACAAAGTGTTTGGAAAGAATTGTGCATGGCTTCTCTACACTAAAGTGAATCCTGGACCTTTGCTCATGATGAAATCTAGCATTAAGGGTGGTTGTCCTATGCTGGGAGGTATTGCAAGCTAGCCGGTAGCTGGCTTAGCTCCTGAGCTACCCTCCTAAATATGCTGCTACCAGAGACACACACTATTCTGTGCACATGTGTTCACACACAGGTGGAAATGCATTTTCCACACTTGCTGTAGGCATGGCACAAACTGATATCTATGTGTGTGTTCAGCCACATGTTGGTGTCAGACGTTGTTATCAGCAGGTGTGCCAGAGACATAGATGAAGGTATAGACGTTATTCTTCTACAGGAAAGGGACATGGAGACAGGGTTAGCTTAACACACAAGATACCTGGAACCTGAGTTAGTGTCTGTTGGTAACTAAGACAATACTTTTTCTCCCAGATGCACATAGATACTAAAGACAAAATCTCTCCCTTTCTTTGTCCCTTCTTTACGTTGTATCAGAGTTCAACCACACAAGATCCTGAAGTATTGCTTTAAAAGAGCATTTCTTGTGACTTCTTATCAATTTAGATGACGTAATTGCCATATCATCTCCTTTAAGTTCACTGACCTCTAATCAGACTTTCAGTATTCTTTGTGTTATGATATCTCAATGCTAGAACCCTAGCATAGTCTTCACCCATTACAGTGATGAAGCTACAAAGTATCTGTTCTTTGCCCAGCTCTTTCTTGCTATTCCCTCCTAGATCACGTTCTAGTCACTTGATTCTAGCTAAATTTAAGAGGTCGGCTTTGTCAAAGTCATGATTTTGTTTTATAGTGGTGTTTTTTTTGTATAAGTAAATGTAGTATTACAGGATGGATGTGATCCTTATGTACACCGGTTTATGATGTCTGTCTGTTCCATACAGGAACCCAGGGGAGAGCAGTTCTGACGTCTCTCTTCTTATTTAGCTAATTGTCATTCTTTGGCTTAGATATAAAAATTTGACACATAGTTGAAATTTAACAATTATTTGTTGCTTAGAGACAAGTGTCTAAATATCTGGATGTCTGATATACTGAAAATGGGTTATCCAGATATTTCTTTATGCTTCATTATATCTGGAATCTCCATTTGAGTTTTTGGGATGAATACAAGTACCATTTTTCAGATCACTTCTGCTTCATTAGGTCCTGGTCTTTTAGTTACTGGAAAATAAAACAAAATAAAATAAAAACACTGCAGTGAAACATTTTTATGAAGGTAGATTGCCCTGTTTTTGTTCACTGTCATCTTTCCCTGAATTATGCCTTTTTACATTTCTTTACATTTGTTTGTTCAGAATAGCTCTTGCTATAAAATTAACTTTCCACTCAATAATAGAAGTATTGTACACACTAGTTATGTGTTTGTATTTGTATGTACTCATGTGTTCTTAGTGAGAAATACAAAGTTAACAACCCTGTATGAATCCCTCAGAATTTTACTGAAGTTTTGCTGGCTGTAAATATCTAATTCTGATGTATTATAGAGAAGTAAGATCCCAAGTTTCCAAAAGGGCTCAACTGCTTGTATTTAGACATTGTGCTCTTCACATTTATTCTCTGACGCAGTCCAATCCTGTCTAACCAGAGAATACAAGCATTACTCTTGCACCTTGAACAGTCAGAAGGAATGGAAAAATTTTTTTCCAATTAAGCTGCAAGGGGGTTGCTGAGGAGCCTCCAAAAATCAATCTCAGGACAAGGCACACCAACAGGGGCTGTTATCTTGCAAGATTGCAATTCAGGGACTGAGAATTCCATCTTGTGTCCATCAGAATGTTCGGGGGAACTAAGCATCTTTTAAAGTCTATAGGTCAAAATGAAATCAGCACTCTGAAAAGCATTCTCCACGCAGAAAGCAAGACACAGCCTCCCTTTCTGCCTTCAGCTTCTGTAATTACTTTGATGAAGTGTAAGTCTTTTCTTTTAAAAACGAGTGAATTTGGAGGAGCTTGATGGCTTTAAGAAATGTATTCATGAGCAATTTTGATCCATCACTAAGGTAAACAACAGCTATGCTTGCTTGACACGAGAAAATAAAAATGCAGGTGGCAGAAATGCTGCATTCTGAAGCGTGTTTCCAGACACAGCAGCTGAGTGGCCTGCTGGGAGCATTCAGGACTATGAAAGGATCAGAGAGCGGTGATCATGGCTTATGATCCACAGGTGGACTTCTTTGAAGATTATTTCACTATCAAGAGTAAAATCAGAGTCCTTTCCTAAAAGTCAGTTATAACTGACTTTGACTATGGACCCATAGGTGACAGCATGGATTTGAATCTGACCTTGACTCTTCGCCTGCAAACCTGGTCAAGTCTAAATCTACTTTCTTTCTTTTTTTTTCTTTTTTCTTTTTTTTTTTTTGCAGTACTGGGGATCGAACTCAGGACCCTGTGCTTGCTAGGCAAGCGCTTATTCCACTGAGCTATATCCCCAGCCCCCTAAATCTACTTTCTACAGTGGCTTCCTCTTTAGCACTGAATGAGAAGAGTAGAAATGCCAAGCTGCTGCACAGGGTCAACTTGTGTGTACCAGGAAAGTGCCTAGAGAAGTGGGTGCTCAGTCAGCATCCCGGGAGGACTAAAATCACAACAGTGCATCCTGGGAAGGGTCACACCAACCTCTGGTCCTCACACCAAAGCTTCTGTACTCTCTACAGGGAAACCAAGGAAAACAACAACATTTATTTCAAAGTTTCATCAGAACCACCCAGTGAAATAAAAAGTCTAAAGAGCCTCCTATAAAAGGACGTGCAGACCAGTGTGGGGCACATGTGTGTAATCCTAGCTCTCAGGAGGCTGAGGCAGGAGGATTGCAAAGAGGCCAGGCTGAGCTACACAGTGAGCTCAAGGCTAGTCTGAATCTACTCAGGGAGACCCTGCCTTATCCAAGGAAGATCTATTTCCATAACTAAACACCACGATTGTGTAAACACACTCCTGTGGAATCCTATTTGTTTAGTGCATAAATTTTAATGGACCTCCTTATAGGAATTTTGAGGAAAAGCAATACTGAGTCTGTTAAGTATGGTTTATAAGAACATATTTTTATGCTCTTCCTGGTGAATTCCCTTTCTCATTTTTTGTGAATGGGTTTCATGTTTTCTCTCAAGCCCCAGGCACTGGCTTCCACGAGTAGCTATGGCCGGGCCCCAGGGTGCATGTGTAAAGCTCTGGGCGGATTTGCTCCTGCGTCTGGGCCCGCAGAACTCCTCTGCTGCCCACATCTGGTCTGTTGCTCCTCTGGATTGGGAGCAATCTCCGGAGCCTTCTGTGTGAAAGCTGCGTGCCTGGAGAATGCATGTCTGCACTCCTGGTAACCAAAGCAGTGCCTGCCGCAACGCAGAAACGCAGGTGTGGAAGCATTGCTCGGGGTCTCGGAGCCGGACCGTCACGTCGGCGGTTCCAGAACAAGAACGAAGCCCCCCTCGGGCATGGTTGACCTGAGGCTGGGAGAAAGGCAGACAAGGCAAGGAGCAGAGGTCAGGTGGGCCGGGCCTGTGACGAAGGCCTGGTCCCTTGCCTGGGGTGCGAGAAAGTGGAATCTGTAAGGGGTGGAGCCAAGGTGCGCGTTCGGGTTACGGGGCGCAGCCCTGGAAGGGGCCTTGGGGCCCCGCCTGTTCCCCTTCTCCCTTTCTCATTCTCACCATTAGGTTAAAGTTTTTATTCCACATCCGAGCGGTGGTGGCCCCCACTGGCCCAGAGCAATGGAGGGATAATTGCGAAGCCAGAAGAAAATTCTTGGCCCCGTACATCCATTACCTGAGGTGTTTGTGGCAGTATCAGAAAACCCTAGGATAGAAGAAATGACTTGGCATTGAAAACTAAGGAAG
Organism: Dinomys branickii; assembly: GCA_004027595.1. NCBI lineage: Eukaryota > Metazoa > Chordata > Mammalia > Rodentia > Dinomyidae > Dinomys > Dinomys branickii. The sequence goes on along the minus strand of PVLD010017423.1, from coordinate 21,855 downwards.
GCATGGCGGGAATGTCAGCAAAATAGCTGTATTCCAAGTCCCCAGGTCCGACTCCAAATCTGCCGTAGGAGAAATCTCAGCACATTTTCTGAAAGGGTATTAGGAGCTGCTGTGGAGAAAATGGCCTCAGAACTTAGAAAAATCTGTTTCTGAAGTTTGAGCATGTAGTTTCTGATGTATGAATTAATTCATCTTGGACTTCAGAGAAAGAACTGACTCCCACGTGTGCATGTTAATGATTTTTCCCTTTTCACAGCTGTACGGAGTTTGTGATGTAAGAGTTTTTGTTAGAAATTATTTCCCCATAATTTTGAAAATGATGCTACCTGCTATAAAAAGAATCATTCAAATTTCAACCACCCGTATTAATTCTGTGATGTATTTGCTTATGTTTCACTCTATGTTTTAAGAACAAAATATCTAAGAACAAAACAAAGGCAACTGTATTCTGTGAACTCTACTTCTATGTGGTCTTTCACATAATGATTGATTAATGATAGAGGAAAACATCCAGATTTAGAGAAATGAATTGTGTGAAGCCAGAGATTTCTGCTTCTCACAGGCCACATCATTTGAGGAGCTGTCAGCTGTGGATCTGCCAGCACCATGAGGAATGTGGTAATGACAGGCACTGACAGCTTAAACACTTTGCCATTTCTCTAATAACTGGTACCTCAGGTAAAACGGACATGGTTAAATTTATTCAAAGCCTCAGGAGTTGTACTTATCCCAAGGCCTGAACCCTGAAGTGTGCATAGCATGAAAGAAGCCCAGGGACAGATGTCCAGAAGGGGTAGTGGGAGGACCACAGTAGGAGTGCTGTGTGCACCTCCTAGAGCAACCAACAAGGGAAAGTGTGTTCAACAGATAAACACGCATGAGACCGTAATTTTAAAATTCTTCAAAAAGAGAACTTTAGATCTTGCCTGGCCAATTTCATCTGAACTCTAAGACCATGTACTATTTTATAACTTCTTGCAGGACACTTTGAGGATCATGCTGTTTATCACTTTTTATCTTAAATATCATTTGCTTGATTGATTTTTGGTGGTCCATTAAGTCCATTAAGTCACTTCTTTCACATTATCTCTCAGCCTAATGCCTCCCAACGTAACACCTACCTGAAAGCATGCACACATTCACGGGACTGCCACCACCTTCTTCCCCAGGGAGTTGAATTCAAGTGAAGATGCACGATACAAAATCAGTGTACGTGTTGACAGTATAAACTGCTTTTTCTGCCCCCACTTGCGGATCCAGCTATGAACCTGTCACTCAACACCCCTTTGTAGCTTCAGTTCCCCACCTCACAGCACAGACTCTGTGGAAACTTCAGTTCGCTTCTCCCCTCCTTTTCTAAGATGTAAGCACTATGTTTTCAAACTAAGACATTTCTAATGTAACATCATGAAAATAAATGAGTTTAAAATTGATAGAACGAAAGAGAGGAAAGCGGGTAGGACCTGGCTTGAAGGCAGGGGTCTAGGTTGGGCGAGTCGATTGGGTGAGTATCAGGAGTCGTCCGGCAGCTGGTGCCGCGGGCCCCGGGAGAGTGCGGGAGGGCTGCGCAGTCCAGCTGTGTCGGGACGCCCACCACGGAAAAGCTCATCCAGGCAATAACAGTCTCTAAGACCCCCAGAGTGTCTCTCTTCCTAAAAGTCACACAACTGAGAAGCCAGAAGAATGTATCACAAGTGTAAGGACTTGCATAAGGGTAGCAGACATGAACTGCATGAACATCGCAGGTTAGGATGTCAGTGTGTGTAGATATTGTGGAAACGGCATCTGACTGTAACACTGAATATCTGGCAGGGAAATGTGCATGGATGAAAGACAATACTGAAACTTTGACATAAGCAACAAAGAAGACTGAATATTCTACTTACTGAGTAATGGAGACCACAGTTGCTTTAGGACAGAAAACAGTACTTGGACACGTGTAATTTTGAGATCAAACACTAGGAAATTAGGGCTTGTCAGAGAATTATTTGGGGGGAGTAATTACCTATTTATCATCTACCGTCTATCTATCTCGTGCTTAAGTAATAAACCAAAGGAGCAGGTGGCATGATCTTGAGCGAGAGCAGAAAAAATGAAGTGATAGTTGAGAGTTGAGCTTTCCCTCCAAAAACACTTCAGTGTAAGCAGGAGTAACATTTTCAGATGTTTTGGAGAAACAGCCTCTCTTGGGAAGGCAGGAAGATATGCACGATGTAGAACAATGGAATATGTAAAATGAGACTTTTATAAAGAGATGTAGAAGATAGACTTTGACCCCAGAACTCTTGGAATTAATATGAAGAAGCAAATACACAACCACAAAGAAAACAGTAACAGAAATGAGAACAGCAAAATTTTTAATATTAAGAACGAGGGTAGAAGTGTGCTAGCTGATGCTGCACAGCAGGGAAAGAGCAGTTACATTCAGCTGAGGTATAAAAGAACTGAGTTCCCAACTATGGATATTTCAACCCAGTTCTTACAGTTTTTTGTCATTCAGGGCGACAATCAAACCTCTAAACAATGTGAACATAGGCTGAAGTAGAGTCGGTTGCACATCCAGTAAAAGACAGAGCCAACACTGACATCACTGTAGAAGTCCCTCAGAATGGCAACACGGGGCTACCACGTTTCCTCCTAGTGAGACCCGGTGATTTCACTAGTAGGAATACATCCAGAAGAAATAAAGCCACAAACTCAAAGAATTATTTGCATTCCATGTTTACTCAGGCTTATTAAAAATAGACAGTATATATAAATGACTGAAGCCTCCTCTTATGGATAAAGAAAACATACCACTTATAAATACAGTGTGATACTATTCAACCTTGAAGGAAATACTGTCAATTCAAATGTGTACCAAAACATGGTCTCTATTTCAATTTTAAAAATTATTGCAGTAGAGGACACATTGCTGTCCTTCTCCGCCAAATCCCCTGCTTTGAACACAGTTGTCCCGCCCTTCTTGTGACTTTTGGAAGCAGCTCTGAGCATCCTCTTTGGGGGTGTGTTTAGTTGTGCTGTTGTGGGTGCCTCAGTGTCTCATCTGAATTCAAAATGTCGAGCTTTCGTGGCCATTTTTACTTTGGGAAAGAGCCAGAGCTCACACAGCGCCAAACATGCTGACTAGGGTGACGAGGGGGTAGGCTGTTTCGAGCCTGCTTTCTGTGGGGTGGCGCTGCCCTGCGGTACTTCCTGTACGGTGTTTTTCAACCACGCTTACCAGGATGTGAAGGAGGAATTCCCCCAAGTCCTTAGAAAGCGTCGAGAATGACGAGATAAGTGTGTTCAAAGCAGGAGTCAGTGTTTTGAGGGTGGATTCACGGCAACGCATTTTTATAGTAATAATTGTTTTAATGTAAAACATTCACTGTATATGTTGATCCTGTCTCTCTTATGCCAGTTATTTTCGACGACATCAAGAAACCTAGAGGACACTTATAAGATGAAGAAACACAGGAAGAAAAGTAATGATCTCACACGTGCAGAGGAAAAGCCCAGAACGATGGCTACCTGGGGTATTTGGGGGAAATGGGGTGTAGTGTTGGTTATAGAGCAGAAAGCTTCTGTATGTGGTGAACAAGTACTGGAGATGTAACATGTAGCATGGGACCATCATTAGTAATAATCTATCACATGCTCAGAATTTGCTAGGGAGTGAGAGGTGATCATCCGACTAGGGCAGGCCCCCAGTGCGATGCTTGCAGTGGTGCAGGTGCTGCAAACAACTTCGACTTTTCCCTCCTCCTCAAAGCTGATGAGTCCTCCGATTCCATTCCTGGTCTGAAACCTCCTAATCGTTCCCAGTCTCTGAACTCTAGCTCATCTGCTCTGTTCTGTGGCCCCCTTCTAACACTGAGTGTAAGCTTGGCTTTACCAACACCTTGGAATGATTGCTTAACTGTGTGTCTGTTTCATCCTTAACATAACTCACTCAAATATCCACTTTTGGGGAAAAATCCTTTCTGCTGTGCTGCTTGAATCCCAGCCTATTGAATCCTTTCCTTAATTTTATGTTTTTATTGTACTTAATTTTTCCTATGTCTTGCCTTTATTTGTAGTTTATTTCTTTAAGGTTTTTGAAGGTTGGTGCAGTGCCGTACATCTGTAAATCTCAGTGAGGCAGGATCCTGAGGCAGGAGATAAAATGTTTGGGGCAGCCTGGGCAACTTACCAAGAGCCCGCCTCAAAAAATAGTAAGTGGGCCGAGGACATAGTGCTGCTGTCTCGGGTTTGCTTAGCCACAAGGTCCGGGTTCAAATCTCAGTACTAAAAAGGTACTGCAATAGTCTGAAATATGGGTGCCCATGTTTTCAGCTTGCTTGGGCCATATAGAGTGGAAAAGAACTGCCTCCTGCTGCATATAAAATATATAATATAGCTAATGGCTTTAAGTAACATTTCCTTTTTATTTTAAAAAGAGTAGTAAGAAAAAAGTACAGTACCAAAACACAAATAAAATAAAGCAAGGACATTAAAGATGATACAGGATTTCAAACCAAAGGACAGAGATTAAGAGTGGTTGTTATATTACGTATTGTTATCTTCAACGAAATTGCTCAGATTACCAGATGTAAGGCTGGAAGACTGATCAAACCGTTAAAGAGAATAAGAAAATAATAATTTAAAAAAATGTTAGAGACCAAAAAAAATTGAAGAATGTTTATTGTAACATTCATAAAGATGACAACATACTCATGAAACTGGATGGAGGCTCAATCTCGTTGTTAATGAAATGAGTGTATCAGTGTCAGGTTTGATGGAAATGCTTGCAGTTCTTAGCAGGCTCTCAAGGTGCTCCTCAAAAATTTTTTATCTGTTTTTCCTCTTCATGTGCCTCAGCCTTGAAAAGAGTTTGTCCCCAAGGTATGTATTGCCAAAACATGGACAGAAATAAGGGGTGATTGTGAAGTGGAGGTGATTTCCTTTGAGGAGATAGGCCTTATAGAAGTCTGGAAAAGACGTGATCCATTTTTCCTCTAAATTGAATGTCTGATTGAAACTCTATAGGTCTGAAAATTAGTGACTTGGCAAGCATTTACTGTTGTAGCATTAGCAAAATTGTTGGGAGCTGCTGGAGGTGGTTGTTGGTCATGTGTCTGAGGGTGAGTCAGATCCAGAGTGCCTCAGGCGGTCCAGCTACCTCAACTTGGACAATTACAGTCTTAGTCTTACTTAGTCTTAGTCGCTAGGCAATGTTATCTCTCATGATACTACTTTGCAAGTGTATAAAGTAAATGCCCCTACTGTTGGAGTCAGTCCTTGTGCTCATCAGGCAAGAGGTGACTCCACCTGACCTCCCACTATCCTTTCTTGTCTTCATTTTGTAAATCCTCTCACTGCTTTCTCCCGGGGACCACGGAGAGACCACGGACTCCCACACCACATTGCATGTTGTATTGTAACAGTATCACCAGCAAAAACTATTTGACACATGTGTGTATTTACTTTACCAGGTCTGCTAGACATATGTGAACTACGAATTTATTTACGGAATAACTGAAGCCCAGATTCATGATTAAATAAGACAACTTACATGTCTGCTTTGAAGTAGCTAACCCCGGCTTCACAGGCACACTTGCTGGCCTGGTTCCTATGCCGTGACTAGGGGCTACCCTGGTCCAGGGGCCCAGGTAGGGCTTGACGCACACTGTTTCCATCCACTGTGCATGTGTGTGGCTGGGGCAGGCGGCAGAGCTGGCACCACGCCGCACCCTCCCGTACAGAGTGCTGGATGAACACCATGCCATCTCTACAGGTGCACCGTGCAGCCAGCACCTGAGCACAGCACAGTTGAGTTGTGAATGTTATCACTGAAAAGCACCCAGGTTTACAGGCTGTGAGGCCACATCCAGACCGCATGCTGAAATTCGGTTCTAAACACCTGTGAAGAGACCATTTTGTGTGTGTTAAAAGTGCACACTACAGAATGTTCCCCCTTAGCTGTTTTCAAGTATCCATTTTCTCAGTGCTAATTATATTTACACTGCGAAATAAGAGATCTCTGGAGTTTTCATCCTGCAAACCCGAGCTCTGCAGCTAGAGATCAGGACCTCCCTACCTACCCAGCCAGACTTTGACCACCACCACCACCTTTCAACTTTGTCAGGTTTTTTAAACCTGTTTTTGTACTTTTGGCCTACTTTTTGATCTACTATGTAGATTAGGTTGGCCTTGAACTCATGAGGATCCCCCCACTTGCCAGGATTATGGGCCTGAGTATCTATGCCCACTTTCTATATTTTTCTTACTTTAAAAATGTCTCTTATGAACAGAATCATAGAGTAGTATTCCTTTCGTGGACGGCTTATTACAATTAGCACATTGTCAAATTTCATCCAGGTTGTTGCGTATGAAAAGATCCCCCCCTTTCTTGAAGCGGAACAATGCTCTATGATATGTGTGCAGCATCTTTTCTTCATCTCCCTACCATTAATGCACTCTGGGCTACTTTACCTCTTGGCTCTTGTAAATAAAGATGCACAGACATAGTGTGTAGATTTATCTTTGAAACCCAGCTTTCAGCTCTTCTCACTTGGTACCGAGAGGTGTGGCTGTAGGATAAGACGGAATCCCTCTGTGGATGTCTGAGGGGCTCTGTACCATTTTCCAGGGTAGCTGCACAACTCCGCACACCCATCATCGTCGGCAGGTACCTTCCTTACTCTCACCTTGTTTTATGACATCATCGTGCTGGGTGTGAGACCTATCTCCATTCAGGTCAGTGATGTCAGCCTCTTTCCCTAAAATCTTGTTTGCTAGTTATGTTTTCTTTGCAGAAATGTCTGTTCAGTTGATATATCACTTTTTAGTAAAAAATATTATGGTTATCATTTAGTCTTAAGATTTCTTTTTGCAGAAGCACCATATAAGGATTTATTAGTCAGAATTAAAATACACACTCAAAGAAAATGGCATGTGGACCCTCAAGAGAGAAGAGCAGTAGTCTGGAACTAAGAACACTTACGGGGTTTGGTGGTGGAAGTCTGGGGAATTTATGAAACTGCAGACAGCTTGTTCTGGATTTTCTCGAAGGAAAAGTGACAACCCCAGAGGTGGAAATAGAATGACCCATTTTACAGGACATTGCTGGTTCCATCATTTTTCTTTACTTCTTTTAATCTAAGACGCATGGTCTAACATGTTTTGCCTAAAGATACTCACTGAACCATTTCTATTTCTTCCTGTGAAGATAAGGTTCTGCCCTTTACCTTATCCACAAGCCCCTGATGAGCCAGAAACCCTTGGGGAACTTGGACTGCACCCTGAAGTTGTAGTCTTCTTAAAAGTACAAATTTAAAATTATTTTTCTCCCTGTCTCCTTCCTATCTGTCCTATTCTGTATGTCCTACCTCCTCACTCCCCTTCCCAGGCTCCGATCATTTGTTTGTGTGGGATTCAGAGAGGGAAGGGTCCAGTGATTTTTGCAGCTCTGTGCCTGAGCGAGATATAGATAAGGGCAACTAACTTCGCTAGGCGCTTTACTTTGTATCTCACTGGCCTTGAAGTCACCCAGGGTGCTGCAGTCCCACGAGGATCCCTGGAGGGCTCAGAAAGACCTCCAGGTCCACATATCAGGGTGAAGCCAACGTCCACAGGCAAGGAGCCTGCAGCCTGCTGACCCCTTGGGTTGTGAATATCCTTCCACCTGTCCAGCTGCCGCTATACCTCTCTTGATAAACCCACATCAATGGCATACTGTCAGATAATTCAGGTGGTGGAAGATGAGTTTTACTAGAGGAAGTCTCAAAAGAAGGCAGAAATTTTTTTCCTTAAAATTAAAATCGCCAAACTCAAGTTCATGTGCACTGCTTCTCAGTAACCCTACTTCTAAACTTCACAGTGCCTTTGTCAATGATTTCCCATGCACCTCACGGTTGTAACACCCCTTATCTTAATTTCTAGCAAACACTCGATTCTATTCCAAAGGGAGAAGGTGGCTCCGCAGTCTGGTCTTTTCACTGACACTAAACACAAACCTAGCAGCAGCTGCTCTCCACCTTACCCTTTCTCCTTCAGTAAGTCAGTTTCCTCTCTGCCAGTTCACTCATAAACCTGATGCTGTGCTTTGAGTATAATTGTGTCCTTTCCAGAAACTATTGCAGGTTCTTTTTTTTAGCTACATCTTGCTCTGGAAAAAGTATTGTTATGATTTTTTAAATGTCAAATGTACAAACAAAAGACATCGATAGCACTGAGTCAAATTCGGGAGGCCATTTGTTCTCATGTGTACACCTAACAATAACAAACATTGGTTTGAAAGGATGTACATTCAAAGCTCTTCCATCAGAAACACACTATTAACCGGTGAGTGGTGGTCCTTGTCAGTTATGGCAGCATTTGGGGAGACTGAGGCAGGAAGAGGGAAAAAGAGCATAAACTCAAGCATAGCCTGGGAAGTTTAGGGAAATTTTGCTTCAAAATAAATGAATAAAGAAATGAATTAATAAATAAGACAGAGAGTGAAGCTCAGGGTGAAGGCCTGGGTTCTACTCCTGGTCCCCGCTGCCAAATCTAACTTTTGCTGCTGTGGTTGTTGTTGGCTCTTGTTTAATTCAGAGTTAAGTACTGTATTTGGATACATTTCTTTACAGGTCTGACATAGAATGTGTCACCCCTCTTTTATTTTTTTTCTCTTCAATGACTTAGTGAAGGTTGAAATCTTGCAGAGAGACGCATGTGGTTTGTACCTGAGATGGCGCATAGATGATGTAGTTAGCTCTCATAATGAACCAGAGGTTACCGTTTATGGATAATGATTCAACCTAATCATGTGATCAAAGGAACAACTGTGAGATATTTCCACAGTAAGGGAAATTATGGATTAATCTCCAGGGTGTTACTTTTTCTGTGTTCAAGTTTCTTGTTCTCTAACAGCATTAAACCTAATAGCTTGGTCATACATCAATTACTCTTCATAGAATTTATTATGTAATTGTAGATACAAAATTGTGATTTTTGTTTTATTACTCTTTTACTAAGAAATGTTCTGTGAAGAAACACTTCTTTTCCCCTCCTTTCTCTCCTTGGCAGGGGCTCTACTGAGACTCCTGATTCTTGCTTTCAGCACTTTATTTTCCATTATCATCAGTATTCTTTTTGACGCTAAGTTGCCCCAGATTTGATTATAAAATGCCTTCAGTCCTGGTCTCTTTTCCTTTTGAACGCCTGCAATTAGTCTTTTGCAAAGGGACGCGTTCTTCGTGGCCTAAATAGGACACCCTGAAAGTGAAAGGATGCCCAGGGATAATGATGTATAGGCCTAATAACCAAGCCTGGTCTGCTGCCCCTCATTATAATTGCTGATCCATCTGTTTCTCCTCTAGTTTCTATCTCTTCCTGCCTCTCATTTTTGTGCACATAGTTGGTCACATGTACATCAGTGAGTTCTGAGCCTTACGTCTTCCAGGGCTTTGACCTTTTTATCATTATGCAGCGCCCCCTGTGTGTTCTTAGTCTGAATTGCCGGTTTTAGAAATTAACATAGCTAATCCATTTCTCTTTTGATTAATGTTAGCATGGCACATTTTTCTATTCTTTTCACTGCATTCTTCATATGAATATGGGTTTCTTTTACTAACATATTTGGATCTTGCTATTTTTCTTTCTGACAGTCTTTGCCTCTTAATTGATACACACAGATTATTCACACTGAGCAGATCATTGATTGGTTGGATCCATGTATAGCATGTGTATAACCCCTCATTTGTTTCATTCATTTTCTCTTTTTTTCTACCTCCTTTAGGTTTATTTGAACATGTTGCATGATTGCAGTTCTTCATGCGTCAGCAATAGTACACTTTTTAAAATGTTACTGTCTTCTGTGGGCTCTCAAATGCCACCTTCAAATACGGACACACTGTTTCCATGTGATGTTAGGGCCTTGTCACAGCGCTCTGACTGCTTCTGTTCTTCATTACTTTAGTGTCATTCACGGCGCTTACCCGTGGGATAATCATCAGAGACATTACTGCTGTCGTTAATTTAAACTTCATTACTTATATATATTTAGAATATAATAAGAGCTTAGCACTCCATTTAATTCTTCTTTAAGGTTTCTGAAACTATGCATCTAAATTTATTTCTTGTGATGTTTGCTTTACATGGTCATAAAAGTTTTTCTTGTAATTTGTTATGTCTTACATCTTTTGTTGAAAGCTAGACAAAATGGACAAGAGAATATCGTCAGGTTAAATAATTATAGTAAAGAATTTTATTACAGTGCTTAGCAATCAGACTTCTTCAATATTTGTTATAACTCTAAGTCAAACATTCCAATTTCTGTAGCATGTTCCTTTTTACTTACTGTCTTATTTAAAGCTTGTATGAGTATTCTTAACATTCAGTGTATGTGTTAGCATCTAAAAAAATTTAATTAGCTGGTGGGATGGCACATATCTGTATTGCCAGCACTTGCAAGGCTGAGGTGGGAGGATCACTGTGAGTTTGAGGCCAGCCTAGGCTGCATAGTGAGTTCAAGGCCACCATAGACTGCATACAAGACCCTATCTCAAAAAAGAAAAAAAAAAAAAAAAACTAATGCATTACTCTTATGTTGGAGCCTCTGTTTTGGTGGTAAGATGTGGTGGGAAGTGATCATTCCATAATGCTATAGCTAAATTCCAGTCTTCCAGTGGTTTGCAATCTCAGGGCTGTGGTCGCTGTGAGGATTTTTCCAGCACCACTGAGGCCTCTCCCTGGAAAACCCCCTTCTCCAGTGGATTGGTTTCTCCTGGGCAGAAAGTTGTCCCTACAGAAACACCGAGGGCCTCTCGTCCTTCCTCTGCTAGGCCGTGGGCGAGGTGCCCTTCTAGGCTGCTTCCTTAGAGAGTGTGGTACGCAGAACGGAGGTTGACAGGCAGAAAGATTGCAGACATTCAGCAGCCCCAGGTCCTCTCTCTGCAGCCCAGAGTCATCCTGACTCCACTCAGGCCCTTGCTAGACTCTGAGGCTCAGGCCCCTGGGGGCAGCGCTCAAGCATGGCCTGCAGACTTGTGTCTCACCCCATACTACTGGGGCAGCGACCCTGAAATCTCCTTCCTGAGGAGTTTCAGAATATACTTGGGATTTGTTTCTCTCCTTTTGTAAGGATGCAAATGTATAATTCTGTTTCTTTACATGATTAGAAATAGAAGACAAACACTTTAACTTAGGGAAAATATTTTATCATAATATTTCACTTCTGACTTTTTGTGTGGTAGTACAAACACAGCCACTTTAAGTGTATAATTCATGGATGTGAAGAACATCCTCAGCTCTGATTAGGCATGACCTTTATGTTCCCAGAACTATCACCAGACTGAGCAGAAACTCAGTAGTCCCGACACCGCCTTCTCCTCATTCTCTGACCCTGTGAATAAGACCTAGTTATGTGTGTTACACTTCCTGTTGCTAGAAAATTGCCTACACTAAGATATGTCAATGAATCAAGGCTGTGCAATATTTTTTTTTGCATTTGGCTCAGTTTCCTTATTGTAAAGATGCTTCCACATCGCAACATCATGTCTCAGAACTTCATTCCGCTGAAGGCGAAGTAACTTTCCTGCAGGGTGTGATCTTCCTCTCATTACCCGTTCACTCACTGGTGAGCTAATGAGTAGGTTTCCAACACTGGGGTAGGGACTGTTGTTACTATAAACACCACTCCGTATTCTTGCCCTCTGGTGTTTGCAAGAACAGGGAAATGGAATAGCCTCCTTATATTTTCGTTCTAACTTTGAAGCAACCACCAGACTTTTTCTACAGACCCTGAATCCTTTGTCTTTCTACCTCAATGCAAAAAGGATCCAAGGCTAGGTATGTTGTATTCTTCTTTTCTGTTAACACCCTAGTAGGAATGAAAGGCTATCTCTCTTTGGTTTTCATTTCACTATCCTAAAGTCTAATGATGTCAAGAATCTTTTCATATTATTCTTGACCATTTGCGTATCTTTAAAGACGTCCATTTTCAATTCTACACACATGTTTTTCTTTTCTTTTTGAGGCAGGGTCTCACTATGCAGTTCATTCTGGCCTTGAGCTCATTTTGTAGCTCAGGATGGCCTCGAACTCACAGCAATCCTCCTGCCTCAGCCTCCCGAGTGCAGGGGTCACAGCCAGCTTCTACACCCATTCTTTATTGGCTTGTTGATGGTGGAGTTGTGGGAGCTTCTCATAGCATCTGCATATTAACTTCACATACATAATGTGGGGTAGCTACAATTCAAAAAGCTGAAATTCAGAAGCCTCTTTACCACTTTTTCTGTTCTTGTGGAAATATTTCAGTTACACCATGGCCCAGAAGGGGGCCTTCGTACAGAAGCTGAAAGCTGAGCAGCCACTTAGATGAAAGAATAGCTGTGGTAATTCCATGCCCCGATGTGTTCTGTGATGTCTTACCTTACAGAGCTAAAACGTTCATTCCTTTCCATTTCTTCACTTTTCATTCTCTGTGACTCCATGCACGGATATTCTAGGACATGGCTGCCAATACGCGCTCTGGTGTAAATGTGCGTATACACTAGGGACGTGTGCACGAATACATGTGTAAACGAAGTACCAGCATTTTCTTTCTCAGTAGCTTTACCTCTTCTGTGTTTTGTCTTCTGATAACTCTCTCTCTCACATTTCTTAACATTCTTCGTTACATTTTCAGGGGAATAGACTTGTTCATCCAACATCTTTTAAACTGGTCCATGCTTATGAAATTATTTTTGCGAATAATATTTGATTTATGACTTTTGAGGTCACCCCTGTGCTATTTGATGACTCAGTTTCATGGCTATGGTAGCTTCATTGTGTGGTACAGATTTTAGCACTAATAGTTGTCCTTTAGAACGGGCTAGATGCCTTTTATCTTAAAATTTACTTTGTCAGCTGACATAGCACCAACCGTCTTCTGTTCTGTGGGCTTCTCCTCACTTTTCCACTTGTATTCCCTCTGAATCCCTCACTTGGAGTGTCTGCTTTGGGTAACAAGTCTAAGGTTATGGTATAGTCCGCAGTGGTTGCGCTTCCCTTTCGATGGATGACTTGAGTCTATGTATGTATGCGGTCTGTGATGAATGGCTTCGTTTTCACAGAATTTCATTTTATGCTCTCAGTAAAACAATAAAAATAGCAATCATGAACTACATTGAAAACAGTAAAATCTGAGAACACAGGAAAACTCTTTAATGTCTTCCTAAGTTATACAAGATAAATTCACTTGCACTGCGATGCCTCTGCTGCTTCTGTTTTCTTCTTTCACCCTGGCTTGTGCATTCGCTCTCTGGGGACAGCATGTTCCCTGAGCATTACCAAGGGTTTGGGGACCAATTTTAGCAACTAGTTCTTTAGAGAAAAGGAGCCAATGCACCTCTCTGTGTAGCATCCTCTGGCGTTCACAGCAGGCGTCACTGACACTGTGGGCCAGTCCCGTTGCCTGGTACCACTGAGGCAACGCTGCCGAGACACGCATGCAAGAGGCATCTCCGTGGCGCTGGTACCGTCACTTAAAGTCGTACACGTGGGTGTCGTTTTATGAATGTGAACTTTTCGTTCATCACGTGGCTATTCTCCTTGCTTTAAATTTGTGTTTTAATTCAGCAAAGTTTATCCTTTGGGCAACTTCGTTCTGTCCCTCTTTCTCCCCTCGCCTTCCTTCTTCCTTTCTTCTTTTCCTGCTACAAGGGGTTAAACTCCTGGTGCTCACACTGGGCCACGTCCCCAGGCCCACCTGTCCTTAGCTACCGAATGAGTGAATGTACATTTTAAGACAAGTTCCTTCTAACTCTCAAAGTTTCCAGGCTTGGTTCGAACTTATGTTTGTGCCTCAGGCTCCACAGGGCTGAAAGGATGGCTGTGCACCAGCACCCAGGCAGCTGCTTCATCTTCAAATAATAAGGAACAGTGATGTCATCTGTGCTAGGAAAATATAAAATCAGTGAGTTATGAATCCTTTACAGCCTAGGATACATTGGAATAGATTCAGAAGTGTTCTTTAAATTATAAATTTTAATGTACCTCAAGCTGAAAGTCCTATGGGACAATTTTTTAAAAGGATTTAACTCTTTCTACAAACTAGTTTCATATAAATCTGACTTTATTTAATTTAATTTAATTTATTTATTTATTTTTTTCCGGGACCGGGGATCGAACTCAGGGCCCTAGTGCTCAGCGGCAAGCACTTAGCCCACTGAGCTGTACCTCCAGCCCAAATCTGACTTTAAATTGCAATGTAAACTTAGGTGATCACATTTTAATGTTTTCTCTGCATTTTGTTTAGCTTTTGATGTTCACATAAGAAAAAGAAAGTGGCGGTACTATTTTTATATAGTGCAAATTTGGGTCTCTGCATTTACTTCTATATCTCTTCCACCAGGAGAATGTTTCTATGTGAGAATATGTTTTACATGACTGTGAAATTTTTGAGACAAGTTCTTGCCATGTCCTCAGTCTGTTCTTGAGCTCACCGTATAGCCCAGGCTGACCTCTAACTCTTGGTGATCTTCCTACCTCAGCTTCCCAAGTATTCAGATTACAGTGATTAGCACCATGCTCAGTTTAAGTGTGATAAATTTTGAATTTAACTTTTATTTCTGAGATTATGGGGGTGAGTCTTACAGTGTAGTATCAGTTTTGGAAACCAGAGGAAGCGGCCTGATGGAATGTCTCCAGCCTGGTCAGGGCAAGGCACTGTCTCTCAGGCTGTGGCGCCGCTGCTGACATTGGTCCCCCAGCATGGTCCAGGGAGGACACAGTCTCTCTGCTTGGCACCGGAGGGCCATGGTCCATGCCCACTCAAGGCCACCCATGGGTCTCTCCTGCCCTTCATGAGCCCTTTGTTCTGGGAAACCTCAGTGACAAGACTCAGAGCAGAGACCGACAAGTGAACGCTGCAAGTGTGAAGATCAGAACATGTGCAGAAGTGGAGCCCGGTGAGACTGCAAACAGCACAAGCCCGTGGACCAGCTCTGAGCAGGACAAATAGTCGGTCTACACACTAATCTAACTGCTCTCCCTGATCACAGCTTGCGTCTGGGCTGGCGCTGTTTCTGATTGCTCTGCACGGAAGGTTGAAACCCTCACTAAACGTTGTGGGTTCCCCAACTGCAGTCCTGTGCTTGCTGTCGGAGGCTGCTGCCAGCTTCCCCACAGCTCTTCTCTTCGGCAGCCCGGGGACCCCAGACTTGATTCTTCTCTGAGTACCGAGGAGTGGTGGCAGAAATCCTCGCTGCGTTACCCATACATTTTTATTATTTCACTGTATTTTCTACTTCTGTGATGCTTTGGTCTTGGTTTCACTAACAAGTTTCCAGTGCGAAAGGCATTTCCTCATCATTTTACTGAGTCTTCTGCTTGGCTTTAAATTTCTGTTGAAAAAATCTCCTAACACTTTTTGTGACATCTTCATTCTCCAATGCAGTAGCATATAAGATTTGATTTCCCAATTTCTAATTGGGACACACAGGGCACCGGTGCCTTCCCCAGGATATAACTGCACCTTTCGTTCACGTAACAAAGTGCAGAGGGAGAAATCTAGGCTGCAGTAACTTACACACAGAAGTGTGTTTCTTCACAACGTGGAGGCTGCAATTCTGAGGCTGCAGTGTCCGCAGCATCTCCTCCTGAGGCACCTGTCCTCACCTGCTGCAGGTTTCTCTTCCTCCTGTGTCTCCCTGTGGTCTCCCGTCCGGGCCCCCTGCGCCCACGCCTCTTTCCACAGAACTCAGGGCTCAGGCACTAGGGCAGCTCCATTGCACCTTCACCTCTAAGGATCCCACCCGGTCCTGCAGTCACACCCCCAAGAGCCGGAGCTTAGCACTTCCGATTTCCACACTCCTCCATCTTGCCCACAAAACTTACGCAGTTCTCTGATGTGAACAAGTTCACCCTTTTGTAATAGCCACTGTGCTGTACCTGGGCTCAGCTGCATCTCCAACTCTAAAGATGGAAGTTCAAAAGCCAGTTCAAATATCACAATGTTAAGTGAAGTTAATCATACACAGAAGCTTAAATATTGTGTAGTTTCTCTTGTATGAGAAATCCCAAGTATAAATGAGTAAAAGAGCAAAATGCAAGGCAGATAACAGGAAATGGAGAGGGAACTTGGGCTAATCGTGGGGGGCGGGAGAAAGGAGGGGAAGGGGACAGAAGGGAATTCAGATGCGGAGCGCACACAATGGCTCTCCGATCTCCAGTGAATGTGCTCATTATGAACTGAGAATGTGCGCTAATGAAAATTCTGAAATTTTAAATCACACAGGCTGGAACTAAGGGTAGGGTTCAGCCTGAGGAAAAGCTGCCTCCAGCTGTGAACCTGTGAAACTGTACAAGTTAAATGCTTCCAAAATAGGATTGAGGAACAGACATAGGATGGACAGCTCCATCCCAAAGGATGGAAATTACACAAAAGTGATCATGAGTTCTAAGTAAAAGGGGCAGTCAAAAAACACAATGATGTTAAATTTTTGAAAAATTGCCTTAAAGATTGCACTGTTATTTAACCTTCCTCATGAGAGTCTTCCTCTCTTCAAACAGATGTATTCCATCATCCTTTCTGCTTTCTGAAGCAGACCTAGAAGTCCCATTTTGTGGGCATCCATAGAAGATGTGATCAAAATTACAGTGAAGCTGCTGCCCAGGGACACTGAATAGGAAGGAGGCTTGAGGAACACCAGTGTGTCCACCTGCACCTTCCTCCTGGGACCTGGTGCTGTGTGACTGCTGGTTCTTTCCCAAAGTCAATATAATCACAAAAGTTCAACATTTGGAGTCAGTTCAGGACATCACCACAGCCACAACAGCACAGCTAAAGGCACTCATGAAAGAGCACTCCGTGACTGCTGGAGAAACTGGCCAGGCCATGGGCTCGGTGTGTCTCAAGGGAGGGACATGCAGGCGGAGTTAGGGAATGTGCACGTCAGGCTCTGCCGTCCGTCCTTCGGCCCCACCAGGGCCGCCACGACTGATCCTAGGGAGGTTTGACTGACTCTCAGGTACAGAAAAATGATGAAGTCCTCTGTAAATAAGGAAGGAAAAGCCCGCATCTCCAGCCAGTACTCTATGTATTGTACCCAGGTAATGCCCTGGGAAGTCGTAGAAACCTCTGAACCAATTTCAGGTTCATTCTTCCCTTTGCTTGAAAGACAGCATGGATGTGTGGTGGACAGCTTTAGTGGGCCCTTGTGTAGAAAGCTGCAGACTGAGAGTTTTCCTTTGTTTCATCCCTTTCTGGCTCCTTCTGTCCAAGTTGGAGGGATGCCTGATGCTTCAGACTTTTACTGGATTCCCACACCATTCGCAGAAGTATCAGCCGTCAGGTGAGAGATTATTGTGATCTTAAATCCAGATATGTTAGTTTCACTGGGTTAAGAAATACCTAGCAAAGAGGAACCTGCTCTTGGTGTGTTGGGGCAGGTCACAGAGGGGTGGTCTGGGGGGGCTACTCTGATCTCTACCCAGCCTCTCCAGTGCTGCTTTCCTGCTCCCCTGCTGACCACCGTGAATGAAGCAGCTTTGTTCAGTCTCCCTCCACACAAATGTTCTCTAAACGAGAACAAAGCATTAAGATTGATGTTTCTGCCAATACTTTTCTCATGATGATATATTGTCTTGGTACAGTTTCTTTTGCCACAGTAAAATGCCTGCGGCTAGGTAGTTTTATAAACAGGAAATTTATTTAACTTGCTTGTCTCCAGATTCAAGAGTGGCACCAGAGTTTGCTCCTCTCCAGAGGGCCTGAGGGGATGGCGTCTCAATGGCAGGAGTGCATACAAGATATCTCATGCTGAGGACAGAAGGCAAGGCAGTCCCCAGGAGCCAAACTCCCTACAGGCCCAACACTCCCGTTGAAGCGGGCCTCCTCCAGAAACCACTACCCTTTCCTAACCTCATGCTGCGATGCCTCATCTGCTAACGGAGTCACAGCTCAACACCACCGAATTGACAGTCAAGACTCTGGCATCTGGACCACGTTTTGACAAAGTGTACCCAACTAGAGTGATGCACCCTTCAGTGGAGACTCATATCCCTTCCCCACTACTCAGTTAATTCACCATGCACCAACTACCCCCAAAGTCTCACCTCATCCCAACATCACTCCAAAGCCCACATCCAAAGTTTCACTGAGTCTTAAGGCGAAGGCTTTTGGTTTTGAGCCTGTAAAATAAAGATATAAGTCACACAGTTCCCATATAACTGCGGAATAGTACCAAGTAAGCATTCCTTGTGACCAGTGACACTGGTTCCCATAAAACTGAGAGACAGCAGGTCAGACATTGACTCTTGAACCTCCAAGCCTGGCACCTTCCACATATGGTATGGGGCAGCCCTGCCCCAGTGGCTGCTGGGTAGAGCCTTGTGCCTGCAGTGAGCATTAGCACCCATAGTACCGCAAGTCCTGCCACCCACAAGAGCTGTGCTTGAGTCCACTGGAGCCACACCTGGCCCAGCACAGAGGCTTTCAGCAGAAAGCCAAGGGCAGAATCCCGAGGCGGCCCTGGACTGTGAGCCATGGAGAGTGTCCCGTGCCTGCCTTTTGGAGGTATTCGCCTGTGACAGGAAGGGTGGCTCTGACTGTTTCTGGAACGATTTGCATCTCCTGATACTTTGCCCCTGCTTCCCTTCACCCGTGCTGACTGAGTCAACCAGCAGCTGCCCTCTGTCTCCTTTTGTTCTCCTCAGAAAGCCACGCTTTCTTTTTGCCAAGGTGAAAATTTTCCAAATCTCTTCTGTTTCACTTTGCCCCCAAGTTTCAGTATAAATCTCAGTTCTTTGATGTCAGATGCACCTTCTACCACAGATTCTATTCACAGCACCTCCTTTGGCCTTTCACAAAGCCAGGGCCCATGGATACAGTGAAGCTAAATTCTTTGTGATTCTGTGACAAGGACAGTCTGCATTTCAGTTTCCAGTGGAATAGTTCCCGTTTCTGCCAACGTTCTGGTCACACCAATTACACAATGTCTTGGATGCTTTCTTTAGGCTTTTTTCTCTTGATATCTCAGCAGAGTCACCACTAATGCTCCATTTATGGCAATAACGATGGCTTTTCTAGCCCATTCCTCTAACCTATGCCCAGTAGCCATTTCTAAAGGGGCCTTCTCATTGTCCAGTATCATTATACTGGTAATCTTACTCTGCAGAACCAATTTTCTGTGTTATTCCATTTTTCGTGACTTTACAAAATGGGAAAAAATGCCTTTGAATCTAGGTCTCTCGAATAGAAAGTATCTTCATTTAGTTCCCAGTTCAGAGGTCAAGAACATGGCAGAGCACGTGCTGAACCCTTCTTGCTTTGATGCCACATGGCAGGGGGCGGCCTGGTGGGAACTCAAGGGGACAGGGTCACATGGCAAGGGAGGAGGAAGGGCACTAAGCCAAGGAAGCCAAACTTGCCTCACAGGGACCCATTTTCATAGACAGTTCCTCTGTGAGACCAGCATTAATGCCTCCCCTTGAGGAATGCTATGGTCTAACTGCACTCCACCACAGCCTGTGACCATTCACCACGGTGTGTCCACCTTAATGGACTCAGGAAGCCCTCACACGGTAGCAGTACACATTTCTGCCTTAGCTTGTGGGCAACTGATTTGCAGGTCAGCCTCTGTGCATGGAGAGCTCATCCCAGATGTGGTAGCCCCATCTGCTGTGTTTGTACCCTGCACGGGGGAAAGAAGAAAGAAGTAGGTTTTCTCATTTTGGAAGAGCTCCAGTGCTTGCCTTCACCTTTGGACACTGGTCTCTAGTTTCTTTAGTCTTTCAGTGCAGTCCCACTCCCGTGATTCCAGGCCTTTCACTTGGGTTGGGGTTGCATCCTTAATCCATCCTGTTCTGTAGCTTTTACTTTTCTCACCTGTTGGCTCACCTTCCCTAGCAGTGTGCAGAGAGTCATAGGAGGCTCTCTCTACCTTTGATCCTAAAAGCCAACTTAATAAATTTCCCTTGCATAATTGCACATGCATGTTCTAGTGCTTCTATTCTTCTGGATAATCCTAAGTGGACAGCCTTAGTCCTCAAGCATTCTGTCACATCAACACTGCCCATGGAGACCAGAGGATTTACAAACCACACCCACCAAACCATAGCAACATGCCTAGCATTAAGACTGAGCAGGCTTGTGCTAGCTTCCCCTTTTCTGGATTTCACTAGAAGAGCCTCTATCCACTATGTTTTCTCAGCAGCCTCTTCAGGACCACCTATGTAATTTCTACATGCATGGGAAACTGCTACCCATACTTCTTGCCAAGTTCTACAACCACGCCAGCCTTTGAAGTGCTTGTCCCAGAAGCAGCTCACTTCTCATACAAGTTCCTGTCCTTTTGATAGGGTGCCAGAGCAAAGTGTAGTAACCGGGGAAGAATAAAGAATGGGAATGCTCCTGTCTGCACGATCCCAGGGTGAGTTGATTGGGCACCCTGACCGGTTTTTTCTGAGTCAGGAAGAAGCTCTGCCCAGCAAGGGATATCCAAGCAGCTTAACTGACTGCAGGATCACCGGGTCGGAAGAGCTGGCTGGGCGCCCCGACGGGATTTGTGTGAGCTCCACCCAGGGAGGAACACCTGAGTGGCCCCCTGCCTGCAAGGTCACTGGGTTGGTGAGCTGTTTATGCGCCCCAGCCAGATCTCGGGGTAGGGAGTAGAAGCGGAAATCTCAGCAGACAGCTTAAGGGACATTCTCCCAAAGAGAAGGAATCACTGGAGCAGCCTCTGCAGCAGACCTTTGCCTGCTGAACAGCCTC
The DNA here is from genome assembly GCA_004027595.1 of Dinomys branickii. Taxonomy (NCBI): domain Eukaryota; kingdom Metazoa; phylum Chordata; class Mammalia; order Rodentia; family Dinomyidae; genus Dinomys; species Dinomys branickii. Next base: position 1,154 of record PVLD010017423.1, on the reverse strand, counting down.
GGGAATTTATAGCTCCACATTTTGAATCTGATACCCCAAAATGGGAAAACAGAGGAACAAAAGGCAGTCTCAAAACTCAACCCCACCCAGAACAAGTTTTGAATGTGAGGATACAGGGGAACCAGGAAGCCACATACCTGCAAGTTATGAAACGATTGCATCCGAAATGAAACAACTCCAACAGGCCATAAAAGAGCTTAAAGCAGAAATAAGCTACATACCTGCAATGATCTCTCAGACAAAAAACGAGCTGAAAACAATGATGGAAGAAATGTTCCGTACACATAGAGAAGAAATAGATAAAAGACTAGAAGAAAATAGGAAACAAATGGAAACGTTACAAGAGCAATTTAGGAATGAATTACCAAGAATGAAACAGGTCCAAAGAGAATGCCAGCATTTAAAAACTTATACTGAAAGCTTGCAAAACCACTTAAATGAAACCGAAGATAGAATTTCAGAACTTGAAGACAGCAAGGCAGCTTATGAACGTGAAAGGAAGAATCTCATAATATCATCAAAGACACAAGAAAAGTCAATCCAACAGCTCCAAGATGAGGCAAAACGTAACAATATTCGAGTTATAGGAGTGTGTGAAACAGCAGGAGACCACACAAACGATATAAAAAGAATATTTGCTCAAATAATAGCAGAAAATTTCCCAAACAAGGTAAAAGATACTGAAGTTCAGTTAATCGACACATATAGAACCCCAATGATCCATAACCCAAAGAGAAACACACACAGGCATATAATAGTCAAGATCCCAGATATCCAGCAAAAGAACACAATTTTTAAAAGCTGCTAGAGAAATGAAACAGATCACCTATAAAGGAAAGCCCATTAGAATCACAGCAGACTTCTCAACGGAAACCATGAAATCAAGAAGAGCTTGGAGTGAGGTATTACAGATTCTGAGACAAAACAACTTCCAACCCAGACTGATGTATCCTGCAAAACAATCCCTCAAATTCAATGGAGTAATAAAATATTTCCACGACAAAGAACAACTGAAGAATTTCATGAGTGCCAAACCAGCATTGCAAACAGCTCTAAAAGATATTCTAGACAGAGAAAAAAGAGACCAAAATTCCAAGAACAACAATAGAAATAACTCCCTAAACAGAACAAGCAAGTAAACAGTCAGCAAAAGA